>AYEL01054636.1:0-22933 GCA_000484575.1 Olivierus martensii
TTATTTATCTTTCTCCTGTTTTGATCATAAATAAAGCTAATTTAGATTTAATAAATAAAATTATATAAAACTCATCACAGAAACATCATAGAATTTTACATTTGGAGTGTTTATGGTCTTTATTTGGAATGTTTATTTTACAAATAACAAGAATACTTTATTCACTATTATATATGAACAAGTTTCATATATATTTTTTCTATTATTAGTTGTTAAATGCATTGAAAAAAAATCATGAGGGGGAAAAATTATTAAAAAATAGCATGTATATATGCTATGTTGTATAGCATGTATATATGCTTATGTTGAAAGATGGTATTGGATGTTTTTGAAAATGATATATAAAAATATAAATATGAATTACTTATTAATCAAATAGTATAGAAAAATTTTCAGATTGATCCAAAAAAAGTAATAAGATTAATTAATTTTATGTTTAAGAAACACAAAGATATAATATAAAATTGGCACAAATTTTCTACATCAAAAAATAAATTCTGAGAACTCATCAATATTATTTTCCATATTAATATTTAATTTTAATTTATTATGATAATTCTTTCTTTAAATAAAATATATAAAGTAAATTTATAAAAGCTAAAGATGATGATAAAAAGAAAAAATACACAAATCATAACTTCTCTGTTAACATATTAATTTTAGACATACTAGTCTTGTAACTGCTTTTACTCAGATTAAAATTATTATTGTTAACCTTTTGACTTGTAACCATAACAACTCTCATTTTATTTTATGATTTTTAAAATCATTCTATTTTTTTGTAACCTGATGATCAGTTAATAACAGTAATTAGGCATCAATAAATGATGGCTTAGTGCTGAAAACGTTTGTTATTTTTTAATAAAGTAATCTTAGCTGCAAAAAGTGCTTATTTATAGTATTAAATTTTATTCAAAATGATATTTATCTCTTTGAATTTTATGTCAAGTATATTTCTTTAAAGTGTATCTATTATTAATTATTCTAATTGATTTGATATACAGAATGGCCACTGAAAGACTGAATGATATAAAATAAAAATAACTTTTACAAACACATGTTTTGTTTTTAATTTTTATTAGTTATTTGGAAATATAATTAATAGATTTTTTCACTATTATGTGTGATAAACAATATTCCATTAATGATAACGATTTTCTTGTTCACAAATCTAGGCTCTTTCCACAGCATTTTCCATGACTGTACGCAAGATTTCAGGTCCTAAACATCTGAGTTTTTTGGCTGGAATGTTCTTTTTAAATTCTTGAATTGTACGAGATTTATTTATGTAAACTTGTTCTTTCAATTGGCCCCACAAAAACAAATCTGATGTCGTCAAATCAGGTGAATGTGGAGGCCAAACAAATTCAGCATTTTTTTGAAATTATTCACTGGAATAGAAAAACTCAATGAGTTTTAATCATTGCTGGACATTATATGTAGCCATTTTAATCTCCAAGGGATGCTCTATAACCTACAAAAAAGAAAATAAAATTATTGAAAATGAACAAGTGATGACTTTTTCAAACCCTTCAGTCTTTCAGTGGCAACCCTGTGAACAATTGTGAACAGAAAAATAGCTCTTCAAAGAAAAGTTTTATTAACTAAGAAGAGTAAGTATTTTTCAGAAGGTCAAAAACATTACTATTCTTAATAAAACTTTCCTGTGAAAAGCTTTTTTTCTGTTAAATGTATCTATTATATCATTTTATGTTCATGAGTTATATATAATTTGTTTTATACAACATTATAATATATTTATAGAATACAGTTTATGGGGATCATTCATATACTGCTACTCACTATTTTAAACATTATTTTGATTCTTTCTCTTCTTTTTATCATTTTTCATCATACAAAGCTTGACCCACTAGCTGTGACATCACAAATTTAAAGACACTCTCCCCTTCTATTTAATTTTTTTTCCTGATTTTATATAAAAATAAAATACATAAAATAGTTGAAAATATGAATTAATTACTTTTATACTATACTTTGTTATATATACTATATTTTTTAACTTGCAGATAAACCTTCAAACAACTGGATATATGTCTTGCATTTTATAACAAATATATTTCTAAATATTTTACATTAGTCTTATTTTTCAAATAATTAAGCATAAAAATTTTATTAAAAAAATTTTTTTTAACTGTAGAAATGTAAAACACTAATCTTTTTTACAATATAACATTACAATTTTCATGACCCCTTCCTTCTCTTACATCATTTATCATTGCATATTTATTAATCTCTCCCTCCCCTAACAGCATGACCTAGTTTAGAGATACTTCCAAATATTAGAAGAGATCCTAACTAACATTTTAATTTTTTAATTTTTAAGATCAAGTACAAAACAGTGCTAACAAGTAACAGTTTAAGTATACTGTTTAAAATGCATATTTTATTAATTGTTCATTGGGTACTTATTTTCAGTTTTTCTTACTATTTCAAAAAAAGAATTTTGTCTAGTTGTATGTTGAATTTATACTTGAAAAGAATTTATGAAAGAAAATCAGAAGATACTGATTTTAAAATATAACAAGTCAGTCACTAAATCTGATTTTAACTACCATATATTAGCAACATTACACCTGTTTGTGGGATTTCTCTGTTCAGATGAAAAACTATTGAAAATGAAAAATGTATAGAAACTATACTAAGGTTCTATATAAACATTTGAATTTAGAATAAGGTTCAAATGGTGATGGGAGGAATATTAGTTAAAATTATGTCCAAACCAAATATGAACAATGATTATAATAACCGATCAAATCAAACAATTATAATAAAAACACGCTGGATAAGGAAGTTTTATAATAATCTTTGTAACTATTGTAAAATTTTTTTATTTAAACATCAGGCCTGCACCTGCTGCAGAAATTCATTTTGTGCTTTTATTGCTCTTCATCATTCTGTAATGTGTATATTAGCCTGCACACTTTCTGAATTGTTTAGGGACAATTAAAGCCTGAAATACATTTCTGATGCAAATGAAGTTCTGATATCTAAATAAAAATGTTTTACAATAATTTCCTCACCCAGAGTGCTTTTATTGTATATTGTTTGTTTGATTTGATGAGTTATAATCATTCAATTTTTATATTTGGTTTGGACATAATTTAACTAACATTTTGAATTTATTTAAGGGACAGTGAACATAGCAAATTTTCAAACATTTTTTAGATATTCAAACACCTAATTGGGTAAGGATTAAAAATGGAAAAAATGATTTCCAAAAAAAAAAAAAAAAAAAAAAAGTAAGGATTAAAAATGGAAAAAATGATTTCCAAAAAAAAAAAAAAAACAGGATTTATAATAATCTTATTTAACCACTTTTATTTAATTGTTGATTGTATTTTATGACCTATAAATGAAATTATACAATAGCAATATTAAAGTTAATATCTTAATCCTCTTAACTTAATTCTAAATAATAATAGAATATCAAGAATTGATTTAAAGGAAAGAAGTACAAGTGATTACTCTACTCTTCTTAATGAACTTCAGTATTATTAATAAATTATTATTTTGAAATTAGATGAAACTGTTTATTTAATTATATATCTCATTCTTTTTTACATTATGAATTAGTATAAATAAATGAAAACTTAAATCTACATAAAAATTGTAGCAAGAATCTATATTGAATGCTAACATTCAGCCATGCATAATGTTAACATGATAACATCTTTTTTTTGTCTTTTGTATGGTAAGCTTGGTGGCTAAATTTTGATTGCCCCTTTCCACTCTATAATTAAATAAACAGTTTCATCTATCTCATTCTTTTTTACATTATGAATTAGTATAAATAAATGAAAACTTAAATCTACATCACGTTCAGGCTGCCAAGCCCACTACGATGGACCAACTCTCCATTGCTATCAAAAACAACTGGAGTGAAATACCGGTTGAGTTGTGCAAGCAGCTTGTTCAGTCCATGCCAAAGCGTAGACCTATACGCGCGGTGATCAAGGCCAGAGGAGGTGCTACGCAATTTTAAATAAGGTTTCTTTCAGTTATTACAAACTTTTTTCCAACCTCAAACAGTATTACATATTTATTTCCAGCATCGGGTTAGTGTTTCCTTTATTTTCTGCCAAAAAAAAAAGGTTTTCGCATTGAACTAAACTTGGTCATTTCTTCTTTAGTTATTGTGTCAGGTACACACTGTTTGCCATGATGGCGCTGTTCAATTTTTTGCAATAAATCGATTTCAACATTAAATGTCTGCATTCATATCTTTATTCCATACTTTTTTCCAGGGGTTGTACTAAAAACAAATTGCATATTTATTTTATCTGAATTTTCTTTATCATTTATGTTAGCATCTTATAATGATGATAAAAAAGAATAAGATACTCGTGATAATCAATATTAAAAATAGAGATATACCGTTTTATACCAACAGTATATAGAGTCAAACAATATTAGGAAATTCACTATATTCCAAATACCATATAATTCCAAAAATTCATTATACTAATTGAGTTAAGAATTATGGTTTTATCTCTTTCGATTAAAAATACAAAAAATCTAAAAATTCATGGATTCGAAAACAAAAAATATAATAATACATAAAATGAGTAGCAAAAATAAATAGCACAATCCAGTTTTGTTAAAAACCCCAGTAAAAATACCAAAAATTTTTCAGACTTAATTTTACCATCTTAATTTTACTAGCACTGATCAAATTATTGCACTGTTTTCTATCAAATGAAAAATAACTTTGCCAAAATTTACACTTGTGAAATTAGATTTACTAATTTTCTATAATTTTTTTATATTGTTACTAATTGTTTGCAAAATTAGAATATGCTAAATTGTGCCTCTAAGGCGATAAATGATTTTCTTTTATTACAGATAAGAACTGAGATATGTAAAACTTATAATTAATCTCGATTCATAATTATCTTATATGTCTATAATTGCAGAAATCATTGGATAAAATAATATCAAGAATAATATAATGTTAAGATAACGCTGAATGCTTTACGCATTTTAGCATCATTTCAGCATTTTATTATTTCTCTTGCTATTATTCCAAATAACTTTCGAGAATGCAATAACAGCGGTAGAATATCATCGGGTTCAAGTATTTTAGAATACTTGAACCCGATGATATTCGGAATCAACAACAATTATCAATCCATCTGGTGAGAGACAAATTCCCGCAGGACGATTCTTTTGTCCTGGTTCAGTACGAAATATTGTAAACTTATGTATAAAGTTACCACTTATATTAAATATTTTAATGCAGCGATTTCTTCCATCTGAAATTATGATGTTATCTGCTGCATCTACTAATATTCCTTCAGGTCGAAAAAATTGCCTGTTTCCAGATCCCTCAGATCCTAAGGAGCGTGAATATTCAAAACTAGGATTAATACATACAATACGATGATTGTTAAAATCTGTGACTAGCACGCTATCTTCACGTTTAAAAGCAACTCCTCTTGGATAATCAAAATATTTCTTTAATGATCCTTCGTATCCATATTTATTAAGAAATGTACCATTCGAATCAAATAATTGAATTCGATGATTCTTACTATCAGATACCAAAATTTTACATTCGCTATTAACAGCGACATCCCAAGGATATTTAAACATTCCATTTGCTTCGCCTTTTTTTCCAAATGTTAATATGAATTTTCCTTCTAAACTAAATATTTGAATACGATGATTATCTTTATCGGCAACAATGAGACGATTTTGACAATCTATAGTTATTCCTGCCGGTGTATTTAATTCTCCTGGTTCAGAACCGAGAGATCCAAACTTGTATTTAAAGCTTCCATCCGGATAAAAAACTTGAATTCGATTATTTCTACGATCTGCTACTATTATATGTCCATCGTTATCACAGCAAACACCCCAAGGAAAGTTAAACTCTCCATCTTTTTCTCCTTCTTTACCGAACATAAATAGAACGTTTCCAAGCGATTTATAATCTCTATAAGGCCAGACGATTACATTAAATGGACTCTGGTTAATATGAATGTTACGTATTCTAACTGAAATCGAACATCGGCCTTCTGTTTCAGGGTAATAGGAAATTATATATTTTCCATTATTATAATCCCTAACCCATGCTTTAGAGATTGTATTTGACTGAGTTTGAATTGTCGCCTCAATATGTTCACCACCGACGAGCATGTCATCGCCCAAATGATTTTTGGTATGAACTGTAAAATGAGCTACACGATTACAATAAGCTCTTGACATTCCGAAACCGGATGCGGTACAATGAGCAGGAGAGCAATTACTAGTAATAAAGCATGAATGATTAATTGCAGTGAGTGAAGAAGTATTAGGCGGTATAAAATTAATTTCATCATTTAGAAGCATATTCTGAAAATAACGACGATGTCTGATATCATCAGAATAATTTAACATTTTATCTCTGAAAGCACGTGAATTTTCTAAATGAGTATCTTTTAAATTTACTATTTCATTTCCTCTTAACGACAGAACCCTTAATTTATTTATTTCTATCTGATTTTTATTTTCTTTAGTTTGTCTTATATTCTCAACACTATGAAGTATATTTGTTTCTCTTTCGTTCAATGTCGTGATATATCTGTTATATATTCCACGAATGATACGTGATTGATTTTCTTCCTTCAAATTGACTTCTTCCGTGATACCTTTCATCATATTCTCACTCGAGTTTATGCTGTCATCTTCAATTTCCAATTCTTTTTTCATTAAAATTTTTGAATTGGGTAGTTCTTTTAAATCACAAAATCTATGTTTCTCATGCACGTTAATAATGCATTCTTTGCAAAAAGGATCTCTACACTCTTGATTGTAAAAATGCACACTATTATTCCTATGAGTTCGGCAAAGAATTGATGAGTGTCCATTGGGAAGTTGTAGACACAATAAACGATTATTGTCTTGATATCTTACATCAGGATTTTCGGCAATGCTGACAATAACATGATTCTTAGTGAGAGTAACGCGTTTATGAGCCCATTCACAATTTTTGCAGAGAAGATCTTTGCAATCTTTACAGTAGCTGCAAGCGTTGTTTTTTTCGTTACAGGAGTTACACTCGATTTTATTGGGATGTTTACTTTCCATATCGTTGTTTGATCTGAAGTTTTTCGTTTCTTCCGTGATGTTTGTAGCAGAATTTAGATCTTTCATGTTAAATCTGTCTTTATTCTCATTAATTTTCATTGATGATATGAGACAAGCTTCGCATGTTTCACATAAAACAGAACCAAAAGCAATAATTTTCCATTCGGCGATAGGTGTTTTACACAGTTCACAATAGCGAGCGTCATTTCCGTTCGGGTTTGGAAAATTCGATGCCATTTTTAAACAAATTATCTGCAAATATAAACGATTTCTTCAATAAATATCATTCAATTACTCTTAATACTATTCGTCTATAAATAAGATATATTCATTTGAAACTTAGGATTGTCACTCTTTACTACCTCTACTTCGTTTTGATAAAATTCGAGGAAGTAAGTTCTTCAAATTTGTTAATGAAACAAATTTGATCAGTCATAGCGGATAACTTTTATCTAATCATATATAAGGTAACCGTTGGGCAAACGGACATCATTTAAGAGAATTAGCAATATTTATGATATTAAAACTGGCAACTACATATTAAAATTATGTTATATATTGTATACATATGTACTTATTTTTCGCCAAACGAATCCATTGAAATGTTAAAGGAAATTGTATTTAATATTAAAAACTTTATCAGGCAAGAAGGCATTTAAACTCGCCATGAAGTAAAATTTATGTTTTTGTAAATAAGGATTTTATATTTAATCTTAGTTTCAAAAATGTTATACTTGGTAGCTTGGTAACTTCAAAGTCTTTCGAATCGTTAGCTGTGTTCACTAATGTGCTGCTGACATTTATTTTTTAGTTTTGTAAGTTTAAAGCGCAAAACCGATGATGGGACATACGGACACATCTCTGTGGGGGCAAAAGGACACGTGTTTTTTGCCATTTAAAGCTTAACATGTGCATTTTATGAAATTTTATTTATAAGAGGCTTATATTTATATTAATAGATTGCATTCTATTACTTGTATCGGGTATTATTTACTGGCATTCTCTATGTTAATTACACTTTTGTAGATATGATTCGTAATAGTGAAAGAAATTCAAATCGATAATAATTAGTTAGATGAAAATGTGATATTCGTGGTAAAATCTTTAAAATTGACGGAATGCTATTAATAACTGCAGCTAAAACATGTATTATTCTAAATAACACATTAAGAAGGCAAGTTTGTCCAATGTAGAGATTCCCAAATTTGATCAACAAAATATTTTTTAAGTTAAAGAAAATTGAAGTTAACAAAGTTGATACCACCAGTGGGAAAGACATCCAAATAGAATAAATTTTTGTTGTAACTACTTTAAACTTCTATAAAAGAAACATTTGCCAGCAGGGCCGCATATATTCTTTTGGAGACCCTAGGCGCAACATCAATACGAGGCCCCAAAAAAAACAAGTCTATTTCATCAAATTCATACGCACTTTTCTAAGTTTATTTAAAATAAGTCAACATTTCTGTAATAACTCGTTTCAATAAAATAAAAATAACGTAACATTGACATACATGTATTTGTATTAATAAAAATATAAAAATAAATCAGTTCAAATTTAAATTAAACAAATTTAATAAAGTTTTTTCTGGCTTTGGTTTTAGCAAATACATCTATGGCATCACAATCGAGTCCATTACATTTAATTCAATGCATAATAACGACAAGTCACTTGATTTATTTGGGTGCATGTTTATTTTTAAATCATTTTTTTATTCGTTTCAACATTTAAAACGAGCATTCAGCACTTGCATTTGAAATAGGCATATTTTATTCGAAAATATTTTAAATATTGTTTTTACGTTCGGAAAAATAGATCTTAACCCAACGTTTACAAATGTGTACATATTTTTAATTAAAGATTTTCTTCCTTTATCGTTATTAGAAACTGTTTAATTTCATCGATAAATTTTCCTGAGTCAGTATCAGTCCAAAAGTTTGTAAAATTTTGGTAATACTAATCTTGATCTATATCCTTCTTCAAAAAAATGTCAAACATATCTAATATGTCTAAATAGCTCTTTCATTAATTTACAAAATTAGATTATAGCAAATGACATGAAAAGTATTAACAATGCAATTTTCTTTCCCGTTTAGTATAATCTCATAGTTAGATTGCGAAAACTTTCACTCTCTTTTCTTCTCATCTTCAAATTTTATTTCATTTGTTAATAAATTTGCTTCTTCATTTAAAGCAGGGGTGTCAAACTGGCGGCCAGCGGGCCGCATGCAGCCCTCAATGTCAATTTTTGTGGCCCCCAATGCTCTTAACTAAAATGAAAATGAGAATATTTTATGAGATAACAGGAAATAACTCTCGCTTCGCAGCTATGTCATATATTATTATACACTAGTTTGATTTTAATGAAATGTAATTGCACGAGATTTTTCAATTGGCCTTATCGATATATACGTACAGATGACAGTGATCTTTCAGATTAGTAACACAAACTATGTGCTTTCCTGCAAGGACTACATCGTTTTGTGCGAAATTTCTTACCAAAAACAAAATGTCATAAATGAGAATTTGTATTTTTTGGATAGACAAATACAATAACTCAAGTTCCAAACAATCCCTCTTTGAAGGACAGTGTATAAAGGACGCCCTAACGGGCTTATTAAAGACTTATTTGCTATGTTATAAACTCATTTAAAAATGTAAATAGTTATGGATATTTGAATTGTTAAAATTTTTATGGAAAGCTTATATAAAGGACGTGATAACGGGCTTGTAAAAATTTATTTGTTGTGTTCTTAACTTATTTAAAAAATGTAAATAGTTATGGATATTTTGAATTTTTAAAATTTTAATGGAAAGCTTTTGTTTCTATACAGAAAATGTGACTTTTAACGCTTAATAGAAAATTAAAGATTGATAGAGGAATTAAATTAAAAAAACACGTATAATTAAAAACAAAATTATGTAGTAATTATATATTTTTGTAATATATTCGTTTGATTACACAATATTTTTAATTATCCTATCTATATTTCTGAATCCTTACTCCTTCACAATATTTTTAATTATTTTATCTATATTTCTGAATCCTTACTCTAAAATTTGTAAGATTGTCGCGGGCCACATCATTTAAAAAATGTTAAATGTGATCTTACAGGCTCATTAAATGGCCCTTGAATTAAAATGAGTTTGACACGCTTGTATTAGGGGATAAACTTGTCCCCTATTTGTACTCGGCAGGTCTATTATGGATATGGGCAGCTCGTAATAACTGCAAATTGGTCCTTAGTTAGATTTCAGATGCATTATAATAAAATAAAAATACAAATATAATGATTATTATTTGCTAATAAAGACATCACAAGCACTTTTATAAACCTGATTTCTTTTATTATCAAAATTTTATTATCATTGTAGTTTTATTTCATTAAAAATTTTTTTTATTAATAATTGATCATGCTCTACTTCACCTAATTGTTATAACTTTATATAATGCATAAGATTATGTATATTTAATAAATGATAAGTCTACTTGAAATATTTTATATTAAAAGTAAACCGTAAAAACTATTAACATTATATTGTTACTGAAAATAAATACAGTAATACCCCGACTTACGTAAATTCGGAGATGCGCAACTTCTTATTCTGCCCCCTCGTCCACTTCCGCATCCACACGACGCGATGCGTTAATCGTGCATGATGCAGGTACTAGGGATGATTCGATACAAGTAAATACAAATAAAGTATCGATACTTTTTTGTAAAATTTTATCTCGATAAACTGTTAAAATTGCTGTTTCTAAATTGTCAAAATGTTTGTCCAATGATAAGCTGTCTAGCTTAGAAATAGGTTTTTTGTGATTTGATCAAGTAATGCCACTTTCATTTATTATATGTATACGATATTTTTTTCCGATACTCAGTATCGAATATAAAAGTAGGCCCTACTTGTATCGATTCGTCATCCGTGGTTTCATTAAAAAGTGATCCATTGGTTGAATGGGAGAAAATGAAAACTGTTTTTCTTCACTATATAGACATGCTGTGTCATTTTTAGTGGTAGTAACCACTTCAATACCCTGCGAACAGCTATTTTCAAAGGCGGAAACTACTATGAGCAAAGCCAGAAATCGCATCTCTGGAAAATATTTACAGCACTTGTTCTTTTTTGTGAAATCTGAAGAAAGAAGAATGTTTTGAGTTTTTCATTTAATATGTAATTAAAATGGTATTTTTCATTTTAATAAAAGTGTTTTAAATCAAGTTTATTTTTATTTTTCTAACCTAAAATTAAAGAAACAATAAGTATTGATACAAAAATCTTCGGATTTGATATTCGATTCGAGTAGGTATCGATACTTTTGATCGGTGAATTTAAGTAAGTGTCGATACTTTCTTTCGATGCTACTTGAATACTTTGGTATCGATATCACGGTGATATCGAATCATCCGTAGCAGGTACGCGCAAACGCAGACCTGCATCATGTTGATATGCAGGTCTGCGCTTGCGCGAGTTTGTATGGACGTTTTTCATGTGCAGACGCGTCACACGAATCGATTGGTACGAACTTTTTAAACGCGGTTCAAGTACACTATTTTATTATACTGTACTGTACATATTTCATTTGCTGATTTGTTGATTAAGAGTCTTTAATTACAACCGCATGTTATAAACTTTTATAATTTGTTGTTTTCTTGGTAATAAAGGGCCAATTAAGAACCTAATATATAAGTACCTGAAATTAGATTTGAGAATCTGTAGTACCTCAATTTGCATAAGGCTTCCCGATCCCATCTATTACGTACTCAGAGATTCGTATCTCAATTTTTTAAAGGCAGTTTCTTTGAAAAATTTAGTTCCAAACATGATTTTTTAAAATTGGAACAGAGAATCACAATTCTTTCTGTATATTTTATTATTCATTTAATAGAAAAATTAAATTTAGAATACATCTGACGTGAGGGGCGAGCGGACTGTGTGGAGAATGTGTAAAATTCCATATGGGCTGGGTTGCTTTTAGTTGTTTCTATTAAATTAGAGAGCTGTTATGTGGGCTATTTCAAATTTTCACACAAATTTTGGATTTCAGTTCGCGCCTATAATCACATTAAACTTAAAGCAGGTGATAAGAAAATGTATTTTAATTATTTTATACAATTACTTCTGTATATTATACAAATATTTTAAAATGTTATAATATATTGTTTATTTAAACATAATTTATTTTTTATAAATTAAAATATTTCAGTTGAAGAAAGTTCGGAATTCTTAAATCCAGTAGATGCCGCTCCTCCTCCGGTTCTAGATCCTACTGATCAAAAATCGCTAGAAAATATCAAAACTAAATTATTTGGACCAGGAAACGCTCCTTACTTCTGTTATACCAAAGTGCGCTGGGAAATTCGAGTCAGGAAAGAGGTATTTATCTTATAAGCAAAATAAAACGGAATTCTTTTATATAAAACAATAATTTATTTATTGTTTTCCAAGGTTTTTTCGCCTAATGAAAAATTAGAAACACCTCTCGCTTTACATCTAGTATTTTGTCAAGTAGTTCAGGATGGATTATCAAGCAACTGCATTCGACTGAACAGAGAAGAAAAGAAAAAATTGAGACAGTTGCTAGGTTAGAATGTTCATCTCCTCTCTTATAACTCTTAAATATTAAATAAAATAGGAACTAATAAATTCTATATATAATAGATGGATACGGCATTAATAACAGTAATCTGCATGGTAGCAATCTTAAATTGGCAATGAAGAGAAATGTCATCGAATTAGCCAGAGATTTTCCTAATTATTTTAGTCGATTGTTCCCAGTTTCTGTAAGTGCCGAATTTTATACTTTAAGAAATCCATAATAGCAATGTTTATTAATATGTATGATTAATAGGGGGGACGTAATTTGCCAAATGTTCAACTTCTTGGTGTATCTCATTCTGGAGTACGCTTGATAAGAAGAGAGAGAGATGCTATTTGCGACTATCTGCGAGTTTTAGATACTCTTAGGTAACACAATCTTTTTTATATATTACATAGAGCAGTACTACTTAAACTTTTTCATTCATGACCCTATTTTTCATCACGAGATATTTCGGGATCCCTGGTATTAAATATGAAAGAAAATATACAAGTACATAAATCATTTATACACTTATTAAGATGAACACAATCAACTAATTACACTGAAAATACATACGTTGTCATACGTTAAATATTGTGCGTTTGTGAAATTACATATAAACTGAAATTCAAGTGTTTGAATTTAATTTTAGTGACCTAAAACTGAAAGTGTTTGAATTTAATTTTAGCATTTCGCTTCGGGGCCCATAGTTTAAGAAGCACTGACATAAAGAATACTACGTATATCAATCTTATATTAAACCTACATTACTACTAAATAAAAATTATATAACGAAATTAACTTTCTTGATAGTTTTGAAGACGTTGCAGAAGTTAGTGTTCCCAGGACGAGCACTTTGCAGATACTTCTATGCAATGGTGGTTGGATGACGGTTTATTCTCACAAGGTGTATATTTCTTTTCTTTTGGGATAAATAATTAAGTTAGTTATAAATGAGTTATTTTTTAATTCCAAATTCTAATCTTAAATATAGGCTGCACGTATAAAGAAAATGATAGAAAAATACTGTTTCGAAGCAGCACAGGTATGCGCAAATAAATGAACAAAAATTAATTTTTAATTAATTAATTAATTTAAATTTTTGAAAAATGTTTTAGGGAGGACACGAATATGTTCGAGCAGTAGCTGATTACATAACGAGAGAATCAACACTGTTAAGTTTCAGGCAAGGCGACATAATTCGTGTTGTCAAAAGTAAAAATCTTCATTTAGATAAAGGTAAATCCTACAAGTATAATAAATAAAAAAGTATAAATTTTTGAATATATTTCACTAAATTGAGAAATTCGTTACTTAGGTTGGTTCTATGGAGTATTAGATTCTGGAGAAGCAGGAATATTTCCATGTGAATACGTCACACCATTAGGAAAACATGAAGCTGGCAGAGTGGTCAATAAAATAGTAATTTTGAAATTGTAGAATTTTTTTGAAATATTAATAAGTACATATTCTAAAATATATCCTTCCATAATTTAGGTGCAGCCATACAGAGATGAAAAGAAACAATTAATTAGGGCAGATGAGAGATTTCCAGTGATACAGCAGAATGGTGATGTTAGAAACGAAATCCATGACGATTCTGGCAGTCAGTGGATAGAAAGCAAGCAGGTAAAATTCAAATTCGAATTTCACATCTGGTGGTTTGAACATTGTTTCGATCCTTTAATCATTTTTATTGATAATAAATTTTAATCTTTCATTTCTTATATGTTAATGCCTAGAGATTAATTATTAAATACTAATAATTAAAAAATATACAACAATTTTTAATTATTCACACTTTAAATACTAATAATAAATTTTGTATGTGGATTTTGGAAATTTTTAAATAGATTTCTTTATAATGACAAAAATCTAAGATAAAATTTTGATCCTTTTTTTTAATTGTATATACAACAGTTTTTAATTATTCACACTTTAAATACTAATATTAAATTTTGTATGTGGATTTTATTGGAAATTTTTTGATTGGAAATTTTTGAATAGATTTCTTTATAATGACAAAAATCTAAGATAAAATTTTGATCCTTTTTTTTAATAGGAATTAATCGAAGATGGTAAAAGCGAACAGAATCAGATGAATGACGGAAAATATTCACTCTTACAATTTGCTCTCTATAATTTTCGCGAAAGTGTCGAAAAGTAAGTTAATTATAGAAGAAATAATCTTCATTTTTTTATATATTTAAATTTTAAATCAACATAAATTATTTCAGATACGAGATGTTGAGAGATCGAGATGGTTCTCTGAGAGGTTCTATAAAAATGATCGAAAGTTTAAAATCGTCAAAAAAGAAGGGGAAAAAAGGAAAAGACTCAGATTGGACGTGGAAAGAACTGGCAGATATGGTTAAATATACTAAAGTACAGTATTTTTTTAAACTTGGCAATGATATTTTATAAATGCCATTTTTTATTAATTAAAATATATAAATTTTTAGTCTCCTCTCGAAGCTTCTTTATTAAAATTGGATGGTCCAGAATTGAACAAATTAGCTACAGAATGTTTCATCGGTAAGCGTAATATTCCGACTGCTATGAGTTTCTTTTTGATAAATTCATTTAAATTAATTTATACTGGTAATTTTCAGCCATCATGCGTTATATGGGAGATTATCCAATGAATAAACAACAAACAGAAGTAGACTGTGTATATACTATTTTAGTAGTGAGTATCTATTTATTTATTTGTTATATTACATAGAATGTTAGCATCAATTAGTTTGAATATTAATGTTGATTGATATTTAATTAGAACTGTCATAAACATCTTCAAATGAGGGACGAATTTTATTGTCAAATCATGAAGCAAACAACGAATAATAAAAGTACAAAAACGTAAGTAGAAACTTTTAAATAATAATGAATTTATAATAATAATAATAATAATTGGCTTGTATATATGTGTTTTCTATGATAGCCATAACTGCAAAGTACTATATACTTTGAAAATTTGATGATATTGAAGTTGGCCATACAAAAGTGTTGTGCCAAATATATGGTCAAGATTGAATTAGGATTTGGAAATAATCATTACAATTATTTAAAATTTAGTTTTTCATGCTTTTTTATTAAAATTTTTGCATTGTTGAATTCGTCGGGGAAAATTTAAAATTAATTCTGTTCTAGTAGGATCAGTAATTTGAGATGGATCAAATAGAGTGCGGGTCGCCATTTATACGCTATTAAAATAATGCGATCTAAAAATTATATAAAAATAACATATTATCCTTTAAATTTTAAATATAATAATCAGTATATAATTTTCTCTATATTTATTTTCCAGATTTTAGTTAAGCAGAATCAAGAGAGTCCATAATTTAATGATTTTATGTTAATTTATTTGTTTTCAAAATTTTTTCTTATGAATTTACATTTCTTAAAATGCATCCCTTTTATTTTTAATGTATTTGAATGAAAAGTTTATTTTTATTTACGCGAATCTTAAATTGCCTGGCATTATAGGACCACAATCTTCGCATAATTCGTGATTGCCAAATTGCATATCGTTTTGTTGATTTTCTTTAAACATGTTTCGAAAGTTTTACTGATTTTTTTCCAGTTTTTAATATCAATGGACAATTGTTTGTCATATTTTTGTAAGACATGTATGCGAAGTAGCATTTTAAAGATATTTTAAACTTTTACTGATTTTTTTTCCAGTTTTAAATATCAATGGACGATTGTTTGTCATATTTTTGTAAGACATGTATGCGAAGTAGCATTTTAAAGATATTTTAATACTGATTTCGAATATATTTTCATTTTTAAACTTTAGTTATTTTTTAAAAACACGAGCTTTAAAACTACAAATATAAAACGAATTTTACGTGTGTTCAAATATAAATGCTGTGAAAATTGTGGCAAAAAAATGTTCGGATAAGACAATGTTTTCGCTAGTAATGAACAAATCTGCAATAAAGTAATGTTTCTCTATCGAAAATTTTTAATAACAATTTTAAAAGAAATATTTTTCGAAAAATTACAATTCAGTATAATGAAAATTTGATTTATTTTTTTAGAGACAGTTGTCAGCGCGGATGGAGATTATTTTCTATCGTAGCTGCGTACTTCGAATGTTCAGATTCACTGAAACCATATTTATTTAAATATTTAGAAACAGCTGCTTATGATAAAAGAAGAGCGTGTCATGGTATGTAATTTTGAAATTATGCAATTTTTATTCTGTTAAATATCATATACCTTGTGGGAAATATATATTAAAATAAAATCATTAAAATTTTATGATATTTTCATAATATTTGCTATATAAATTAGTATCATGAAAATTAATTTTTTAATTATTTTAACATAATTAAAATCATTTATATCGCTTATTACATTACATCATTATCTATCGAATAAAGAAATTTTTTTAAAGAAATTTATATTGTATTGAATATAAATATATCTATATATCAATTATATTATTTAATATTAAAACGAATTTAAATAGCCACAGATTTTACAAAAGACGTTTAATTATAGGATTCGTGGACTTTTTTATAAAAATGTATACCAATAATATAAAAACAAAGCGGGTTTTCTTAAGAAAAAAAAGGGATTTACACAATATTTATATAACAGAACTTAAAATTATTTTATTGGTGTTATTTATTCAAAAATTTTAACTGTTTATCCTATCGTGTATGATTTTGAGTTAGAAGAAATCCTATTTCATAACGTCCTCTAAAAAAAAATAATTACAATTTATAGAAAATTAATTTAAAGATACAAAATAATTCTTTAATGAAAAAATTGTTATAAAGACATTCAGACCATAACAATCATTTTTATCGAATGTGTACAAGCTACATCATTTTTTTTTTGCATATGTAATTTCAATCGAAATTTTAATTTCACCTAGATATAAAATTTAAAAAATTAAATTTTTATATGCAATATAACTTATTAAAATATATTCGGCATCAGAATAAAAATCTTTAAAGTTTTTAACTTATTTGTATTTTCTTTAGCGCATGCATTCTAAAATCAACGAAAATCTTGTCAAAATAACACATTAAAATTTAGATACAATGTTGTAAAACAATTAAAAATTTGAAATAAATGCAAACATCTTTAATTTTTGTCATCATACCAATAACGTTATTATTTATAGTAAAAATTTTCTAAGTTCCCCAATCTCTATCTGAAGGTCTTACTTAGATAAGTATGAAAGACCTAATAATTTGATATTTTAATATTTTGGTTACAATTCATAGTGCATATAAATTAGTCAATGATTGTATTAAAGGGAATTAGAAAATTGATTTCAGTTTTAAAAAATCAAAGTTCATTTTGAAAATAATTATTTCAGATATATAACAAGTATAAGAGAGATCATGTAAATTAAAAATATACGCATTCTATTAGAAATACATTTACTTAAAAGCATCCATTAGTTTAAAATCATTTTGCTTAATTATTAATCAGATTAAATCAATATTAATTGAATAAATTCCAAAGATCTATGTCTTAAATTGATTGCAGTCATTTTTGCATTTATTCGAGTCCTGTATTGCATTCATTATCACATATCGTGGTTTCCAATTACCAGATGAGAATGAACTCAAAATTTTATCGATAATAATTTGATTTATGTGAACATTTATTATTAATAATAGAAATATCAAAAATATATTTATAGTATATATTTTACATGACAATATTTTTTCTTTGCTTGATTATTTTTCTCCTAAATGTTTTCATGCAGTTTATTAGTTGACATATTCGTGTTTCATCAGACTAATATAGTTCTATGCTGTTCAATTTTTTTCTGTAATACAGTAAACAGTTAAAGAAAACTTAATGATAAAATTCTTCATAATTGAATTCTCAAGAAAAACATAATGCAAATATTTCACGCCTTTCTATTACTTTTGTATCATTATATATCAACTATTAAGAAGCTTCAAAATTTTCCAAAAATTAGTTTGTTAATAAAATTATTATAGATGAAAAATATGTATAATAATGAATGATTAATGATAACAGAATAAAACGGGATATTAAAATATTAGCATCTGATATAATTAATTTTAGAAATGTTTAAATTGATTTTCACATTTATACAAATCTATAAATCATTGCAAAATAAATATAAGCTTATTATCCTTATAGGAACGGCGATGGTCTGTTTACAAAATTTAAGAAAAACATTTAAGTATGGAGGAAGAAAAAATGTTCCCAGTATAGAAGAAATTGCCGCTATTTCTGTAAGTAAAAATACAGTATTGTATATGTTTTTCTTATAACATAAAAGGTTAAGATAGGCTGGATTGGAAAGGTTGAAGAGGGCTAAGATAGCCGAAATGCATATTTCTGTTAAATTACCATGTTTTAATGTGTATTTCTATATATAAAGAAGGATTTTTTGATATTAAAAATAAATTAAAAAATAATTTAAACGGATCTCATGTATAAGTAGTAAAGTTGCTGCAAAAAATAGTGTATATATCAAATGAGATGATACAAGAATCTCAAAAATTAATAAAAAAATGATAAAAGGTTAAGTTCCTTGATTTGTGAACATTTAAATTTATCATGTTAAAATTTTGTTGTTATAAATTTTAAAAGTTATTAAATTAGTCATTAATTTTTCTGAGATTATTTACATAGTAATATTATTAGTAATAATATTGTAAAAAATAATGATCTTTTACTAACTTATAACTATAAAAATAAAGTTAATTGTGACGAAAGCATTGATATAAAATAAGTTTTATTACAAAACTACTTATAATAAATAAAAAACAGAAAACAAAAATGATAGTTTTCATTTTTAATTTAAGATTTATAACGCATGTAAGGATTAAATGCTTAAATATTGAATATTCTACCCTTAAAACATAGAGTAGTTTTGATGAAAACAAATTTCGTCAATTAAACGCGTTTTGACATGAACACTATGCTGGAGTACCTATGGTATGAAAAGTGAAACGTCTAAGTGCTCTTATATCTCCGAAACTAATGGACAAAAGTATAAACATCTTATACTCGATTTGTCGGCTATATAATACCGTCGAGAATAAGCAAGAAAAAATTGGAAATTTTGAAATTTAATATAATCTTTTTCGAAAAACTAAAAAGTTATATTTTGATCATTTTCCGTTGCACTTTGGATATTTCCATTCTCAATAATTTCTAAACTATAATAAACGGACATAACAGTAAGCGACAAAATTGTTCAGTAGGAACGTAGTTTATGCATCAGTTTTGATTTTTTGTAGCTCTTATGGCTCAAGAACAAAGTTGAGAGAGTTGAAAAATTCGAGCATTTTCAAGTTTGTTTTCTCAATATGTTGAAAACTAAAATTGTTAGACATAAACAGTAAGTGACAGAGAGGAGAGTTGTCCTTTGAGAACTCTACAAAGAAGTATAACTGGATTTCAAATCGGGTTTAAGTTTTCAAGAAATATATTACAAGTTTTCATTGTGCGGTTGATGGCTGTATGAAATTGTTCACAGAGCCACCGTCGACTTTTTCTTAAAAATAATAGAATAAAAGAAATTTTATTGATTATAAATTTGATATTTGTGAATTTGGTGTTAATTTTAATGATAATATTTATTTAGGCCGGTCGTAATTCAAAGCGTCAGATTTATAGGCTTCCTGGTGGTACTGAAAGAGTCATTAATACAAAGTCAACAACAGTCGTTCAAGATGTGATTGAAGAAATTTGCAGTATCTTAAGTGTCAGGAAGCAATTAGAAATGGAAGAATTTTCTCTTTATTGCATTGTCGAAGGAGGTTGGTTTTATCGATAAGAGAATTTTATGTATTGTATCTACCTCATCTAAGTGATGATATATTTTCACAGATCCTTACACAATGCCATTAAATAGGGAAGAATATATACTAGACGTGACGACAGAGCTACACAAAAATGGCCATATTTACTACTTAATATTTTGTCGATCCGTTTGGTATTATCCATTACGCTTAGACAATCAACTATATATAGAAGTGATATTCAATCAAGTCGCTCCCGATTATTTAGAAGGTCTACTTATTATTTTACCAGGAGAGAAATTACCCGATCATCTTATGGTAAAATAATTCAAATTTCTGTATTGATACACAAATAAAAAAATATTTTATATAATTTCTTTGCCTTTTCAGCCCGATATTGCCAAAGTTGCAGCACTGCTTCATAGAGCAGCCGATATGGAACATATGCCCACAAAGTAAGTAATTAAAAGATAAAACAAATTTTATTTAATCAATAAATATAATGTTTTTGGGTGTTTATTCAATATAGAGAAGAAGTGAAGTATCTTCTTCCTAAGCCAGTATTGAGTGTCAAAGATATTCGACCAGCTCAATGGGTGGAAGCAGTTCAACAGAATTGGGCAGGTATCAATTCACTGTCCACAACTGACTCAAAAGCTCAATGCTTAGGTGAGTAGTACCGGTAATTATTGAGGTAATTATTGCTATACCATCCGAAATGGTATAGCAATAATTATTCTACAATGTGATAAACCATGATTAAATTGCTGCTATCTTTGAGTAGATATCCTTCAAAAATGGCCACTTTTCGGATCTTGTTTCTTTATAGTCAAGGTAAATGATCATATTTTTAAACAAATTAACATCATTAATTTGCTATATTTTAAATTATCTTTATTATTTAGTGGATAAGAGGCGATAGTCATCCTATGGAATATATTCTCGCATTGAATAGAGAAGGCGTACATTTTCTAGACACCTTAACGCATGTAAGAATTAAATGCATTTTGTGCTTTATCATAAACTATAAGTTTTATTTATACTAAAATTATTTTCATAGGAAACTACATGGAAGTATCCATTTTCGGAAGTAATATCAACGAGAAAAGTTAGAGCGGAAGATGGAGCACTGTTTTTGGACATGAAATGCGGAAATTTAATGGTCCAGAAAATAACTAGAATTCAAACTGATCAGGTAATTATTAAAAATTGTAGAAAAAAATATATATACATATAAAACAAATTAATATTTTCATTATCAGGCCCATGAAGTTTCACGATTGATTCGCCAGTATATTAATATCGAACAACGTCATCGAGGAATGGGCAAAGACATTCCACAAAACGTTACTCTTTCTCGTCATCTGGACAAATGAAGAGTTTATCAGCATCTAGAAGCAAGACAAAGCATCAGCTAATGGCACCCTAATTAATCCATTAGTTGCCAAATCGCATCATAAAAAGACGTTTTACTTGATAATATTTATTACTGTTTATACTTAACTAACAATTATCAGTGGACAGTCCGCGATATTTCTTAATAGATGGAGTTTTAATCATCTCCTCTTGTACGTATTTGTTTGTAAATTTGTTTCTTAATAATTCATTTGCCCAGATATTGTCTTTTTCCGACGTTAAGGGAACGGGTGCGTGAAAAATAAACTAACTTTAGCCTATATAAAGTTTGGATGGTCTCTCCATCCTCTTGTGCATGAACTCAAATTTTGTTTTCTAGAATGAGTTGTAATTAATAAATGTGTATATTTTTTATTTCAATCTATAAATAAAAAGTTATATTTTTTAAATTTTGTCTAGAACTTATTTTAACATTCTAAAAATTATTAAAAGAAAATTATTAATTTTTTTATGTATAGAAGAAATTACTTAATTTGTAGAGCAATGATAAGTCATATTGATATAAAAGCAAATTGGATGAACTTTTTATTTTTAACGGATGTTTTTTGAACTTTTATATCCGCTAAAAGTACAAAATAATTTCCTAATCAGATATTTTTTCGATAAACATGTTTAATTTTATTTGTTGCTATAAGCTGATTCTGCCGATTTCTACATATAAAACAATACGAAAAATATTTGTTTTTAAGCGTTTTCTTGATCAATAAATATAAAGTACAGTAATAACCATGATTTATTAAAAATTTCAGAATACGATATTTTAGCGAATCATTATAACTGGAAAAATTCCCAACAATAATTATAACGAATAAGTAAAAAGATAAATTCATTATATAATATATATATACCCTGAGTTTTTCTTGAAACCGAACACACTGAATTTTGGCATCGAGCCAATTCGGATGCATCCTGTGCTGTGTTGAATATTCTGATTTTTGTAAAAATTAAACATTAATCTATGACGTATGTAATCGATATGGTTCATTATATAATCTGTCCGCCATCGATTTATAGATGAATTAATATACTGTATATAAGACGCGTAACAAAGTTAATTCGATAAAAATAAATTTTGCACTTTTTATAACG
>AYEL01054643.1:0-28400 GCA_000484575.1 Olivierus martensii
ATAATAAAATAAAAATAGAACAGGTCAAAGTTAACTTCCTCACAAGCAGTAGCCGTATCTGCTACAATATGATAATTCAATATCCTTCTTTTTGACATAATAAATATTATAGAAATAATTATGCAAAAGAGTTTATAAATAAAATTTTTTCTATGCAAAGCTTTTTTCCCACATTATTACAAGATGGTATACAGGGTATTAACATAATTATACAGGTAGGCCTCGATAAGTGCGAATAATGGGTTCCACGAATTTCTCGCACTATTTGAAATATTAACTATATGTAAAATATGGTAATTGTTTCTTGCTTTGTGAGATTCCGGCCATTAGCCAACCTCACGATGAATAACTCTTAAATAGGTGAGATTCCGGCCATTAGCTAACTTCACAATGAAACCACAATACTAACTTAACACTAACTGTTTAAGAAATATTTATTTTCAGATTTTACACCATATTTTTACATCATTGTTCATCATTTAAATTAATAACTTACATCATTGTTCATCATCTATCTTAGTGTAAGAAATTTTTATTCTCATACAATGAATAACCACAATACTAACTGTTTAAAAAATATTTATTTTCATATTTTACATCGGTGTTCATCATCTAAATTAATAATTTACCAGGAATTTTATCTCATACCATCATCAAACCAACTGCCAAATCGAAACCAAAAGAGCTTAACACTAACTGTTTAAGAAATATTTATTTTCATATTTTACATCATAACTAACTGTTTAAGAAATATTTATTTTCATATTTTACATCATTGTTCAAACTGTTTAAGAAAAATTTATTTTCATATTTTACATCACTGTTCATCATCGGCCATTAGCTAACTTCACAATGAATAACTACAATAAACTTAACACTAACCATTAGCTAAGTTTCACGATGAATAACCACAATAAACTTAACACTAACCATTAGCTAACCTCACGATGAATAACCACAAACTTAACCACTAACTTCAGTTTAAAAGAAAAATTTATTTTCATATTTTACATCATTGTTCATCATCTAAATTATTAGCTAATCTCACGATGAATAACCACAATACTAACTTAACACTAACTGTTTATGATATTCTGGCCATTAGCTAACTTCATGATGAATAACCACAATACTAACTTAACACTAACTGTTTAAGAGAAAATCCACGATGAATAACCACAATAAACTTAACACTAACTGTTTAAGAAATATAGGATGAAATAACCACAATACTAACTTAACACTAACTGTTTAAGAAATATTGATGAATAACTACAATAAACTTAACACTAACTGTTTAAGAAATATTTATTGAATAACCACAATAAACTTAACACTAACTGTTTAAGAAATATTTATTTCCACAATACTAACTTAACACTAACTGTTTAAGAAATATTTATTTTCAGATTTTACACCATATTTTTACATCATTGTTCATCATTTAAATTAATAACTTACATCATTGTTCATCATCTATCTTAGTGTAAGACAATGAATAACCACAATACTAACTGTTTAAAAAATATTTATTTTCATATTTTGTTGTTGTTCATCATCTAAATTAATAACTTACCAGGAATTGCGTCTCATACATCATTGTTCATCATCTAAATTAATAACTTACCAGGAATTGTATCTCATACCATCATCAAACCAACCACCAAACTGTACTATACTATATGTATACGATAACAAAACTGAATAATAGTAATGTTAAATAGCTAACGGCAAAAAAGCCCATCTTTGTGTTTAACCCCTTCGAAAGCCAAGTGACTGTTCTTGGACTGCTGCTCGTCCGGTTTAACTAACCAAAAATTAACATTAATTTGTTAATTGATATCATAAAAGGGGACGGACCTTTGTTAGTAAGATTAGTATATGCTTACAACTGGCATTAATCGAATATTTGCTCGAACTAACTTGTAAGTGAAAAGCGGTATCATTTTTATAAGTCGCACTAATCGAATATCACATTATTCGAACTCGCACTAATCGAGACCTATGTGTATCTCAATTTTCCCTAAGATCTTGGTTTGACTCCAAATCAAATTAAACAATTATAATTATTGAATAAGAATCTAATTTAGTGAAAAATTAATATTTACATAAAAGTCATTATAGTAAAATAGTTTTTTAATTCAAAACATATTACTGTCATCTTATAAGCCAATAATTTTGAAATTTTTATATTTTCATATACTCGAATATGTGGAAAAATTTCTTTATATCAATTAATTAAAGTATGAATTTAACAAAAGTATAATAATGAAGACATAATGCTAATTGTTTTACTTTGTTAATGAACTGTGGTAATTTGTGATGATATGCATTGTTGACTAATTGTTGCACATACAGTACGACCCCGTTTAACGCGGGGAAAACGTTCCAAGGAAAAAAGCGTTAAATGAAACAGCGTTAAACGAGGTCATTTTAATACATAAATAATAAGGATAGGTGAAGCAGGACAGTGGAAAAAATATATACAGTATACATAACATTTTTTAAATTTTATTTTGTAGCATGTATTATTATTATTGTATTACAATAATTATAGACATTTTTTATTGCTAATATCGATTTATATTCATAAATCATTCATGAAAAAATTCTTAAAATTAGAAAATAAAAAGTTTTAAGAACAAAAAGCAGTAATCAGATTGCAGTAAGCTATAAACAACGGAAAAATATTGATGAAAGAATAACGTTCTAACTTCAAGGAACTATATTTTAAAGAGGCAGCATTCAGGTTAAAACTAAAATGGGATAAGTGTTATTTTTATTACTGTAAAATAACATTGATGACCGATCATAAATATGAACTCTGACCGCAGCTGACTTTCATATGTACTGCATGCACTGATATCAAACGCACTGGGAGACAGCATAGGAATTCCTGCGATTTAGGATTTATGTAAGAATAACGGTTTGAAAAACTACGCTAAAGTGAATCAGTAAAAATATAGAATTAAAAAAAAGCGCGTTATATCGAAACAGCGTTAAGCGGGGTCTTACTGTACACTTTGGGAACTACTCTATAAACAAACAACTTGTTTATGATGTAATCAGCAAAGAGGAATTTCATAATCCAATTGCAGACATAGCATTAAATCTTAAAAACCGACTTTCACCAAATACGAGGCGTGTTTTTTAAGTACCGTTTTGATATGTAAAAAAAACAAGTAAACTTACTTTCACCAAATACGAGGCGTGTTTTTTAAGTAAGTACCGTTTTGATATGTAAAAAAAAAAACAAGTAAACTTTTTGTAACAATTTTATTTTTACATGAAAAACCACACTTTTATCTACTTTTCCACATAATTGCCACCAATGTTAAGGCACTTATCATATCGAACATTAAGCTTTTGTATTCTGTCGTCATAGAAGTTTGCCGCCTGATTTGACAGCCACTGCAACATGGCCGTTTTGAGGCTATCGTCGTCATCGTGGCGCTAACCTCCGAGATGCTTCTTCAGTTGCAGAAACGTAGTAGTCACTATCGGGGCTGTATGGAGGATGATCAAATTGTTCCCAGCCAAATGATGCGATGAGGTCTTGAGTTCAATTGTCCGCATGTGGACGGGCATTGCCATGCAGCAAAACGATCCCTTTACTCAGCATGCCGCGCCTTTTGAATTGCACGGCGCAGTTTTTTTAAGGTCTCACAATGTTTTGGAATTTATTGTGTCACCACGAGGCAAAAAATCAACAAGCAACACCCCCCCTTCCTGTCCCAAAACACGGTACACATGATTTTTCGGGCTGAAATTGTTTGCTTAAATTTCATTTTCTTGGGCGATGTTGAATGCCGCCATTCCATGGATTGTTGTTTTGTTTCTGGTGTAACGTAGGCCACCCATGTTTCATCGTCTGTGACAATTTGGCTTAAATAATCGTGACCTTCAGCATCATAACGCTCAAGAAATCAAGGCGCTGCCTAAACGTTTGTTTTTGTGCGCCTCAGTCAACATTTTTGGTACCCAACGTGAGCACAATTTTCGATAGTTTAAGCGTTCAGTAACAATTTCGTAGATAACCCTTCTTGAAATTGAGGGAACTCCTCTAATAACGAAGAAATCGTGAAGCGTCTGTTCTCTGTCACTTTTTCGTCTACTTTCTGCACCAAATCGTCAGTGATCACTGACGGTCGCCCACTCCGTTCCTCGTCATGAACATTCTTTCGGCCATCTTTGAAAGCTCTTACCCATTTGCGTACCATTTCATCACTCACATAATGTTTTGTCCGTACACTTCACAAATCTGACGGTGAATTTCAATTTCTTTCACGCCTTTAGCACTAAGAAAACGAATAACAGCGCGTATTTCACAGTCGGCGGAGGCATTTTAAATACATAGGTACCTTGGTTAACGACGGCTTTGATTAACGACGAGTGGTTGAAAGAAAAAATGTCTTGGTTAACGACTCCTGATTATGATAACTTCCGACAAAATAGAGCTCTATAACAGCTCGTCATCGCATCATGTGATTCGTTAGCTCAGTTGTTAATCGTTATTTTTTTAATCACAATCAGTTCAAATCCGACAATATCATTATTAAAATTAATAAAATTATAACCATATAAAAATATATTTAAGTAAATGATAATTAACATACTGTATAGTAATGAAAACAAATTAATTAAAAATAGACGTGCATCAGTTCACTAGTTTTTAGTTTCTTAATGATGATTTCTAGACGATTATTATTTTAAATTCTGCGAACAAAGTCTAATTCAATTGTTTATTTGTGTTATATATTACTTGACACCTGCGAGTGGTTTGACGTTGCAGTTTCGGATTCCATTAGAAAAAAATAACGTCTGTCCGAGATCTTATAGTTCATATAGACAATAAATTGGTGCGTGTCACTTTTCGTTCGCCATCAAAAGGCAAAATCAAATCTTATCTATATAATAATCATTGAATCTATAAGCTGCTAATCAGTGTTTACGGGTTCGTTTGTCAAAAAACTCCGAAGTGAGCCCAATTGTCCTTCTGGTGAAGATTGATAATTAAAAACTGTTTCCACGAATAATTCATTTTATTAATGTTAATTTTTTGTAGCAAATATAATAAATAAATGATATTTTCCATATTTTTAGGACATTTCAAATGAGTTTTATCTGCATTTTTAATATTTACTATGGTTGTGGGAAGGAGCCGGAACGAATTAATCAATTTTCAATTAAATCCTATGGGGAATCGCGCTTTGGATAACTATAGTTTTGGTTAACGACGGTAATGCTGGAACGGAATACCGTCGTTAACCAAGGTACCACTGTACGCAAAAGCAAATAAGTAAACGATCGATTGTTGCCGCAAACTGTGGCTTGCCAACAGATGTAGGTACACAATGCACATGCGCGGGACACCGACTGCAGCGCTGCAGCGGCAGAATTTCAAAATGGTACTTACTTAAAAAACACGCCTCGTATTAATAAAAAACTCAGTTCGGAGGACAAAAGTCAGCTATAACCTCCATATCAGAAACAGAAGAATGAAAAACTAGATCAGATTATGATCAGTAGTGAGTCATGAGAACAGAAAGCATACTCAAAAAACCAATTTCTATATTTATAATCTGTCTTATAGAATGAGTTTTTACTAATAATTGAATCATAAAAAGAATAAAAATTTATTTTTTGTCATTAAAAAAAATTTAGTGCTAATATCAAGGTTTTGTTTTGATTAAAATTTTGTGTTTTATGTTGTAGCAATACTTTGTAAACATTTTAAAATAAAACATATGCAATATCATTGGTTATTTGCATATATTATTTGTCATGAATTCCTTCAATCCTATTTTAGAAACATTTTGTGGTTTAAGTGAATGGCTGCAAAAGATTCAAATTTTTTAAAAATATCCTATCTTTTCAAGAAAAGTGATGCAAGCCAAAAAAAGATGTGATTTTATAGGAACATAAAAAACAGATGTTTAATGCTTCATATCAGCAAAAAATATTGTATCAAGTTTGAATTATCAACATATTTATTATTCCAGAAAACTGATAATGTAATTATTACTTTTATTTTGAATTTTAGTAACATCATGTAATTTTGACTTGTGTCACTTTTCTTGATAAGGTTCAATATATTCATAAAACAATGTTATTTAGAATGCATTGCTATTATGTACTTAATATATTTATTGTATTAGAGAATTAGACAGTACAGTATTCTGGTATTTTGTATTATATTCATGCTAATATAAACTATAGTAATTTTTATCTATTTTTCAATTTACAAAAATAAAACTTACACTTCAGCAAAGATAAATATTATTATTGATTGATTAATCTATTATAATTTGTTTAAATCAATAATGATTTCTTCTTCTATATAATTTATAATCTCTAATCCGTATCTTAATAAATTTTTACTGCATATCAGAACCTCTAATTATTTTATGGAGAATTATGTTTGATAAATGTTTAATAATCAATTTAATACATATAATTTATCATTTTAGTGATATTTTTGCTTATCCTCTTTGCTGATTGTATCAGATAAATTATCGTATCAAATTTACTGCAGTATAATATTATAATTCATAAACTAAGGGGTATATCCTTATACAGGTATCCCTCAGTTTATGAATTTTCAACTTAATAAGCAAGAAATTCATTGATTTAATCAATTAGCCAATATAATTTGTTTAAATCAATGAGTTTTTCACTGATTCTGTCAGATATATCAAATTTACTGTGGTACAATTAATTTTAAGATTAAAATTCACTTCTGCTCACACTACAGATCCAGTACTTGATACACTGATAATATGAATATCTATAATGTACTTACTGCATTTTTCAATAATTTTTGCAACTATATAAAACTAACTTCACAAAACAATGATTACACATTATTCCAGATATGTAAATCTCTAATATATTTTTATATATACATAAATTTGAACTGTGATGATATTTTGTTGTTCTATTGGAATATGCTAAATATAACAAATATAATTGTTTAAATAAGTAAATTATTTTGTGTTTATTAGTTATATTAAAATAATTACCATAATAAAATCTATAATTAATGAATTTTTAATAAATAGAATTAAAAAATCAATATTAATTTCCAGTAAACTGAATTTATTTTGTCAATAATTTAACAAAATAAAGATTTTTGAGAATTACATAAATTTAAGGAAATATTTGATGAAAACAATTCCATTCTCTACTACTGTGTTTATCCTAAATTACTTAAAATATTGCAAACTGAAGCACTTTACACAGTTGGTTGCATAAAAATCTTTATTTGAAGTATTTTCGGTTAGTTTAATAACCATCTTCAACAGAAAAAAAACACACAACCAACTACATAAAGTGCTTCAGTTTGTAATATTTTGATGAAAACTTTAGATTTTTTAACTAACTTTAAAATTGCAATGATCGGCATGTTTATTACTGTATTGTGCTTAAATCTGAATATCATTTGGCACTTAATAGCTCTGAAATTCAAAATCCAATGACAAGAAATAGGCTAAGTAGGTAGTAACTATCATAAACTATTGCATTACAATACTGTTACTATCTATCTTATGTAAGGGTTATGTTTTTCAGAACTTTACACAAATCAAATTTTATGTAAGTCAGAAAAATAATTTTTTAATAAAAATTCTGGATTAAAAATTCCCAGGACTAGATGACCACAATGATTGTACCTTTATAGCATTGTGGCACTATATTGTCCCTGATTGAAAATGTGATAATGCCAGAAGGAACAATTTCATACTGGTAATATGATATTTAAGGTCAACAAATAATACACAAAAACTTAAATAAATCAAGTAATATGAAGTTTTATTAATGTAAACTTAACATATTCAAATATTAATCCAGTTTCCAAACTTCCTGTGTTTGCACTCCTTTTTTCATAAAAAATTGGTACACCCCTAATTTTCATAACAGTTTAATATTATAAATATTTTCTATTTACAATTTAATACTACAAAACAATATACCATATTTTATATAAATAAAGTTCTTATACATAAAAAAAAATTTATATAATTATTATGGTGTAATAATTTTTAATACAATTAAACAAATCTTACAAAAAACATGAAAAATAGAATATACCTGTATGTTTAATACAAAATATTTAATGCAATGGGTGGGCTTGTTTTTCAGCACAAATTCTCTCAAATAGGGTGTCATTGAAGATATCGCTATTCACAATTCTTTTTCAATCACTAAATGAGATTGATATTTTGTCTTTAAAACAACTTCAGCAGAAAGTTTCTGAAAATATCTTATCTTTTAGGAAAGTCAAAAAGACCCATCTGACTTAATCACGACATCACTTCTTATGGCAATGGTTCATTCACTGCAATTGCTGTTAACAATTCTACATGGTTGATCGTTAGCTGGAAATGGGATGCTATTAATAAAGACAGCAATAATTGGTATTCAACATACTATATTATTGAAAAACCAAAAAATATTGAATAACATACTGCATTCACAGAAGCATTAGTAGTGATCACAGTGAATGAACCATCATCACGGAGAAGTGACATCATGGTAAAGTCAACATGGGTCTGAGGTTTTTTAAAATATAAGTTAGGCATATGTTCTATCACTGAATTCAGAATGAAATGCTCATTTCAAACATAGTCAAACTGACTCCTAGTGTCCTTTAAAAAAAGTGAAATTTGTCTTGGATCTTGAAAACAAATGACAATATAAAGTTGAAAAAATACAGATAGTGAAATATAAATACTCCTAATCTGATGCCAAATTTTAAAGAATTCCAATAAATTGTTCTCAAAATATTTAGCCATATATTTTAGTGACCCTGTATAACTCTCAATACATTTTTCTATTCAAATTCAAATTAATTCTAAATTGATATTTTGCCATTGATTTAGTAAATTGTAATGCTAATCAATATAATTATTTAAATAATCAAATTATTTTGTCTATTAATTTTTATTAAAATAATTATAGCCATAAATTCTATAGATAATATTTTTTAAACAGATAATAATATATTTTTTCAATGTTTTTAAATTTTAACTTCCAGAAAATTTATTTTCAAAAATAATTTATTAGAATCAAAACTTTTAAGAATTATGAATAAATTTTAAATCAATATTTGAAGAAAATTTTACAATTTTTATTAACCAGTAATTAAACAATAAATAAAGTTACATTGTTTTGTATATTTATTACTGAATTAGGCTTAAATTCTCAAATTGCTTCTCACTTATTGATTTGGAACTTCAAAATCAAACTGCAAAATAAAAGATTAATTAATAAGTACTTTTATTAAAAGTAATAACTAACAAAAGAGATAGAGGATAAATTTAAATGACAACCATTTGATAAATGGAGTGAAAAAAATGTGGGAAAAGCACGAGAAAAGAAGGAAAAGATCCTGCTAGATGAAATGCAGCAGGGCATTACAGTAGAGAGAATACCTTTTAGTCACTTAAAGAAATACAGGTGAAATGATGGATGAATTCTATTCCCATCCTCGGGAAAATAACAGTAACATAATTATTATATTATATAAAATATTTTTACGTCCTTTTCTCGACAAGTCTGCTCCCTAACTACCGTGAAAGTATATGAATGAAAAAAGTCATCTCCACACCAAGCACCATGTGACTCTCCCTCTTCATAAACAAACCAGTGAACCTCACCTTCGTCTCAGGTTCGCATGTTTCGGTATCAACTTCGCTCATGTTGCTAAGTCGGCGATGGATTGTCAGGTTGACATTTTAAGTTCCAAAACAACACTTTTATGTGCCAGGAAAGCCATCTATACAAACTAACAATATTATCATCATGTGATTAAGTAAACAGAGGTGTTAATAAGGAAAAATAGAAACTTTATTCACCTTAAATCAAACATAATGAAATACCTCATCACAGGTTTAACAAAAAAAGAAGTCACTCAAAAAACAAAGTGGAAGAAGTGAACTGCCCTCTCTTGAAAGAATAAATATTCTTTTATCTCTTCTCAGAGATCAGGATGTGATTTATCTGAACAGTCAAAGGACGGAAAATAGATTAATGTTTTTCTGTATTATTGTTCTGTGACATCATATTATGCATATATTTTAATGTATTTCAAATGCAAATTAGTTCTCAAAATTTAATATGTAATTTGCTAGTGATTTTCTGAAACAAGAACCAATTGAAAATTTTCATATTGGAATTAATGGGAATTAAATTTTCATTTAACACTTTTCAAGGAATGCATTATCTTTGGAAAATGAGAAATATCTATATTTACTATATTTGACTGATATATGTTTTCAGGGCTGATATTCAAAATATTTAATAATCAGTACAGATATATATATATATATAAATTTTTAAATATCAAATTACTGCATAAAAATTAACTTATACTAATTAAATTAGAATTAAAATGCATTAACAAGAAACCAAAGTTAAAACTATATAATTAGAAGTTAATGACAATTCAGTGATTCCCCCTAAAGAGTATGCAACTCAACCATGCTGCAATTGTACATAAACAGTGATTGTTACTACTTATGTATAGAACTTAGTTTTAAATGCAATACTGTGAGTTAAATTAATAGAACTTTATATTAATTAATCAATTTTACTGTTCACATACATTTATTTATTTAACAACCAGAATGGCTATGCTGATATGTACTGGCTGAATATAAGTACTGTGTGTTTTCAAAAACCAAAAATCACATGAAACAAATCTCATTACATGCAATTGCATATAATTTAAATCAGCATAAAATCACTGTTTTGCATGATGGCAATATTAAATATCAATACTTAATTGGAATTATAAACATTGCATTAAAAGAAATAAGTTTAAAAATAATCCATGAAAAATATCTTTAAAGTTTACAATTTCTATATTTTGTCTAAGTTTATGGATAGTAAGTGAAATTTTGAGTTTATCCTGAAACTAAAATTTCAGTTCAAATAATTAAGATTTAAGAAACATAGTATAGACCAGTGTTTCTCAAATTTTTTTAAATCAGGGCACATTTGTATAGTAATTTAAACTCTGAGGCGCATTTTAAATTTCAATTAAATAAAATTAGTCATAAAACTACAAAATAGGAAAATGAGTATCCATGTTAAAAATATCAAACGAAATAGACTTCACTCAGACATGGTAGCCACGTGCCTATCTGTAGCTTTTAAAAATGCAGATTTTTATATATATATAAAAATCATAAATTATTTTCATTTGCTTGGAACGCACCAGGCTACTTTTCAGGGCACACCGTTTTGAGATACACTGGTATAGACAGTCCTCCACTTACGACGGGGTTCCATTCCAACGTCTCCATTGTAAGTTGATTTTGACTTAAAGACATTTTTAATTCTTGATTTATTTGATTTCTGTTTTAATATTTTCATAAATTAGATTTCTATTTAACTTAAAATAGTTAAAAATGTATAAATTTACATAAACATTTATAAATTATTTATTAATACACAAAATTAAATAAATAAATACAAAATTAAGAAAAATTTAAGAAATCTTTTCATCACTAGTATTATCTCTCTTAGTGGACATGATAGAAATTAGCCCTTGCTAATCCAGATTAATTAGAGGAGAGCTCATTTGGATTAATGAGTAGGGTTGCTATATCTAGCTGGGACCTCGTCGGGACACTCTGAGATGGGGGTGTAGAAATGAAGTAAAAAATTTATTTAATATAATTACTTTTTATTTTGAACACAATTACATGGAACTTGTTGCGGCAGAAGTAGTTGGTACCCTATATATCGGGACGGATGGCAACCCTATTATGAGCAAATGATAGCTCTAAAACACCAAAATCTTAAAATGCTTATTTTAAGTTTTTGATCTTTTAGAAAAAATTTTCTTTGGAAAAATTTTAATATATAAGTAATGATGAAAATAAATAAAATATCATTGTAGAGTCTTTATTCAAAAATTATAAAAAGACTATATTTTTATTCATTGTTTGAAGACAGAAATTATAAGTAATCTGTTGAGATGAATTTTCATACTTAGTCCTAATTAATTGTAACTGAAGTGTATTTTATAATTTGTCATAAAATGGCTATCATTTGCATAATAGAAATATAATTTTCATTTAATTATATTAAAAACAAAATATAGCAAAACATAACTATAATGTGAGTTTGAAGTTTGATTTTTCTCTTGTATCAAATTTTTATCAAAGTCTATTTTCTTATCATAATTCCTTAGCAAACATGAAATCATGATTATCAATAAAATTCCAATACCTAAAATCTAGCCATATAAAATATTTTTGATACTTTCAAATAAATTGTATTACAGATAGTCCTCGATTCACAACATTTCGCACTTATGACAGCCAAAAATTATTATTAAAATTCTCTAATTCAACTTTTATTCTTGCATATACATACATATATTGCATTGCTTTTGTATATGCATCACATTGTTGCCATTAGTCAGCAAACAAAGCCTTTCAACAGTACACAACAGCCACTAGTTTGATTCACCCAGTTGCCCACTTCTAACTTATTACAGCCTTTGGCACATTGGCTGCTAATCAGCAGTCAAAATCTTTGTTTCCCTCATTGCAATTTTTGTATCTTATAACTATATTTCTCATAGGCATAGTTCAGTATTCACTAATTCAGTATTCGCAAAGAATTTACAGAACATAATTATCGTGAATAACAAGAATCGAGTGTATTTGGTTTATTGTTTACTTTTATTCAATCATTATCAAACATAATCTGAGGATAAACCAAGAATATATAATCATATATATTACAAAAAGTGTTCATAACTTCTGCTATACTAGGAGATATCAAAAACAAACAAATACAGCACTATTTAGCAGAGTAAAACAGAATTAATCATAACTTTTCATAATTATTAATTCTGTTTTACTCTGCTAAATAGTGCTGTATTTGTTTGTTTTTAATATCATATATATTTTTATTTTATTATGTTTAATCCAGTTGCTATAGTTTTTTTGACTTTATAACATTAAATGGCATATCATTTTAGTTTTTTAATACTATGCTCAAAAATATCACAACTATTATCTATTTCCATCATTATTGATGTCCATAGATATTGTGCAGCCATTAATAATCTATTAAAAATAGACATTTTTATGTATTCCATTCATGATTTTGATTAATTTATTGGTCTCTCCATTTACCATCATAATAATATGTCATCTATCCCTTGCAAAATAATATATATATTTATTTATCCTTTGCATAGAATAATGTTTACAATTGTATTATTTTTAATCAATTACATTTATCAATATGGCTATTTAGGAAGTTGGATTGACAACAAGAAATATTATAGTTAGGTTCTGCAAATCTTCATTCCCAACATTTTCATCTTTGTTTTATGTGTATTTTTCTGTTTAAAGACACCTTAATGTTTATTATGTATTTACAAATAATTACTGTATATACAGTGTACAGTATTACATGCAGTATTATAATTACAGTAATCTTTATTTAATTTTTTAAAACACTAATAACAGAGTAAATAAAAACTTATTTTTGATGGGTAGTTATTTGATGTGGCAGCTGACACATTGTCTTCCTGAACTGCATCAGCCTTGTTCACATTGTTTTTTGCCTCAGATCTAAAATCTTGTCATAAGGAGCAAATGCACAGGGTCATATTCTTCTGTTAGACCTGTGGACGATATGAACAGGCTTTCGGCTTACCTGGAATCCGAGGAGTGAGCAAAGATAGGTAATGAGACTTTTCCGGCAGAACGACTTCCTTTATTAGAGAGAGAGAGAATTTGCATTGATAACAGTATTTTTGCCACTCAGCATGAGTCTGCGAATAAGTGCAAAAGCACCGCGGAAATCGATTTTGTGGTTACAAATAAATTTTTGCAAATAGTTGAATATGCATATAACAAGAATCGACTGTAAATAAGATAAAATTTGGCTTGTTTACTTTTATTCAATATTTAAAGTAAGAAGTATTTCATTATGTATTGTGCAGAGCTAGCATCCAAATTGATAATGATGCTGAATATTCTTTATCATAACTTTTTTAAATGGAAAAACTACACACAACATATGTAATCTATATTTGATAAGATTATAACACATTGAATATACAAGACACAAGTTTATTGAAAAATATTGTAATTTAAAAATTACATTTTTATTATTTTCATATTTTTTCAAATAATATATTTTATTAATATTAATAAACACCAATACCAACTATTTAAATTGAAAACTCATAAATGGTTTCATATATTTATTCTATTGTAAAATATAAATCCTAAAACTAAATTTGCAATTATGTGTACAAATATAATATATATATGTAAGTATATATAAATGATATATACAGATACAATATAAAATACCAAAAATATTTACAGAAAATAAACTGAAGATGAAAAATACATACTGGATATGATTGTTTTAAAATAAGAATGAATGGCAGTTTAGTATTATTTAAAATTTTTCATAAAAAAAGTCTGCTATTATCAAAATTTGCAAGCTTTTCACAGTATAAAATTCACAGAAATATTGAAGAAATCACTATATAGAAAGAATTCAATGAAGATGATAAACATTTGAAATACAATACAAATAAATATTATTTCTAATATTAGTAATTTATCCAAAAAAAAAGTACTTTCAAAACTAGTTGTATTCCTTATATTAGATTTATATAAATAATAATGGATTTTTCAAATCAAAGATAACATATATTATGATAATCCAATATTCCAATTTTTTGATAATTTGATTAAAATTAGTATTGAAATTATTATTTTTTTTTATAAAATTTGTTTATTTACTGTTTATTTTACAAATAATTTGCATATTTAACTTTCTTTGATTTGAATCTATTTTTGAAATCAATGATACATTTATTTATGTGACAAATTCATATATATATTTAAAAGTAATTTTTTAAATATATTTTATATATTCTAATGTTTAAATGAAATATATTAAAGCAATAATATATTATTTAAACATTCTGATTGTTTCTGATGTAAATGGCATGAAGAAATACAATCATTTTAAAAATACATATAATTTCATATTGTACATATTATAAATTTATGTTTTTTGTATGATTGTGGATAAAATATAATGTTTGATTTTAATGCATCAATAACCCTTTTTGATGATAAATGGTTTAGAATTTACAAAGATACTACTGTATATAAAAAAATGTTTCAATGCTACAGTATGAACTAATGTTTTCAAATGCATATGAAATATATTGTTTATGATTATTATAAAGATAAATTAATTTTCTCAATGCAAACATTTCTATAACGTTTTAAAAAATGCAAAATTCATCATTTTTAAGCTCTGTTTGTTCTAATATTATATAACTAACAATCATAATGTAACAAAAAAGTACCTTAAAAAGACACCTTTAAATAAAATTGCAGGTAGTAAATTATCATATTAAAGAGTTTTTAAATCATTTAAAAAATGAAAAACTTCAAATTTCTTCATTTGAATCAGATCCAAAATCATATTTTTTAGGCACACATGATCTCCCAGAACGTGATCTTTGTCCAGTTACAGTAACTTTTTCTAGAGCATTATCATCATCATTTATTTTCTTCTTTGCAGTTTTCTTTGTTTTTGGCATTAGCTTTGTTTTAGTTATGCTCTCATCATCAGAGAATTTCTTCTTCTTATTTCCTACTTTTTTTGAAACAGCAGCAACTTTTTTGGATTTAAATTCATTGTCTGAATCATCAGAAGAGATATTTTTCTTTGGACGCTTTCTATTTGGTTTCTTTGCTTTTCCAATATTTTTCATTTTCGAAAAATTTTCATCAAATGATGAATCAGGTTCATTATCATCATCACTAATAGTTTTCTTATCATCAGTAAGAAGAGAATCAAATAAAGCTTCATTATCTTCTTCTATAGTATTCTTAGTTTTCTCAATTTTTTTCTGTTTACACTTGGGTTTCAAATTTGCATCATCATCAGATTTATGAATGGAACCATCATTTATTTTATTTGCATTATTTACTGAATCTAAGTTCTCTTTAAAAAATTTTTCCTTATGATTTCCATTTTCAGCATCAGAAATATCACTATTTTCATTCATGTTGTTGATATTATATGATTCATCATCATTATTGTCATCATCATCATCATCATCACTATCAAATATATATTTGTTTTTAACTGATGCTGCAGCTCTTTTTGGCAAATTTTCTCTTTTTTCTATTGATTTAATATCTTCTAAATCTGAAGAAGCAGAAAGACTGGCATCTGATTCAGAAGACCATGGATTTCTTTTTGAGATTCTTTTACCTTTAGGAGATTTTTTTGCAGCTTTAAAAGTTAAAGTTCCTTGTTTTAATCTTTTCTTAGCTTTTTGTTCCATCAGTATTGTGGGTGAATTTCCTACTCTATCAGCAAGAGGAGGTGGACAATCCTCATTATTTTCTTTAGAAGATTCTGCATCAATTTTTTTCCCTTTTCCTCTTCTTTTTCCTTCACCACCACCTAAAGGTGCCTTTTCAGCTCTTCTTTTTAATTCTGGATCAATACGTGGAACCACTCTCTGACCCATGGGTGAAGGTTTAGTCTCTTCCAGTGCAATTTTACGACTTTTACCAGATTTTCCCAATTTCACAGGTTTTTTAGCTCCACCAACCAATTCATCCTCTCTCTCTTTTTCCTCTACCCGATCCAATTCCAGCATAAAATTAGTCAAATCATCTTCCCATAAATCCGAAGGTGTTTTTTCTCTCAATGCTTCTAATTCTGCACGTTTGTCATCACGTTTTTTTAGTAGTTCGTCTTTTCTCTCTCTTGTCAAACTCCAAAGATTCATTCCTAAAAGATAATCGTAATCGGGACCCGAATTATCATTTTCGTCATCATCTTCACCCATTTCCTCATTTTCAGTACTTTTGCTTTGGCTTTCCTTCCATGCTTTCACAGGATCGGATTCATAACCTCTTTCTTGCAGAGTTCGAATAAGTTCAGTTTTCTTGCGATTTTCTATAATAATTTTACCTTCAATTTTTTCAAGGATGAATCGTGCCTGACTATCCAATTTTTTGCTTTCTGCTGTAAGCATCCCTTCTAAATAAGCTTTCCTCTTTTCGTAACAAGACAAACGAACATCAAAAAATTCTTTAAGTATGTCTTCTGGAGAATCGTATCTACGCAAACAACCCTTATGATCAAACAAAACCATGGATGAAGTTGACAGACTAGTCTGTAGTTTAAAAACTTTATGCAAACCTTGTTCTTCAGATTTTGAAAGTTTTTCTTCATTCATAGACACAACAAATCTTACAGTACTATCTGTATGGTATTCTTTATAGTCTGTTATAATAGAGGCAACTTTTTCATTACCATGTAACATTGGTTCCAACACTTGCTCTTTATAAACTTGGGTCCAGGTGCGAACAGGTAATTCTGTAATTTCCAATTTGTTTGAGCTTAAAATTGACACCTCCCCACTAATTATAAAGCGTTGATTGTCTAGCTGTTCAATGACCCCCTTAAAATTTTTAAACCATGGGTTCATTTTAATTGGTTCTTCTCCTTTCAACATTCTTTGAATATTTGAAACAATTTCTCTAGGATTGTAGTTAGGAATTTTTGTACTCCAACCTGTTCCAATGCCTTCAGTACCATTTACCAACACCATTGGAATAATGGGAATATAATATTCGGGTTCAATGCGCTGATTGTCATCATACATATAAACAAGAAGAGGATCATCTAATGTGGAAAATATGTGTTTTGTTAAAGGGCTCAGCATTGTGAAAATATAACGAGGGCTTGCTGCATCCTTCCCTCCTTGCAATCGTGTGCCAAATTGTCCAATTGGCTGAAGAAGATTGATGTTGTTGCTTCCAACAAAATTTTGTGCCAAATTAATTATTGTTCCCATAAGAGCATTTTCACCATGATGATAAGCAGAATGTTCCGCCACAGAACCAGCCAATTGTGCAACTTTTATCTCTCTTTTATCGTTTCGTTTCAAACAAGTATAAATTACTTTACGCTGACCTGGTTTAAGACCATCAACAAGTGATGGTATAGAACGTTCATTATCCATATTACTGAAAAGGATCAATTCTTTATTCACAAAATCATTGAATGTAATGTTTGTTGTATGTTTTCCATAAAGGTATAACTCAGGCAAACCAAGCTCTCTTCTATGTTTTCTTTCTTCCATTCCATTTGTTAGCCATTCTTTTCTTTGTTCAATCATTTTTTTACTAAAAGCAAGTTGAATAGCATTATCATCTTGAGTTCCTTCATATTTAAATTTTATTCGATGTCTATTCATATCAGCAAAATATTCTTTTGCTTCTTTTGAAGTGCTTGTGCCCAAACCTTTGTAATACTTTACTTTCCAAGTATTCCAATTAGGTGTTTGTTGTTTCCATTCTTCATATTCTGGCAAGCTATAGAAAGACTTTTCTTCTTTACCCTTAGAAATTTTTACAATGGGCGTTATGAATTCTTCAAGAAAAGGTAAACGCAATAAGCTTGGCCAATTGTGATGAATAAAATTAATCAATAGTCCTTTTATATGAGAACCATCCTGATCCTGATCAGTCATAATCATCAACCTTCCATATCTTAATGTCTTAAGATCTTCCATGCTCTCATACTTCTTTTTATACTGTAAGCCCATAATTTTAATAATGTTGTTTATTTCTTGATTTTCTAATATTTGTTTATGTGTGGCTTCTCGAACATTCAGCATTTTTCCTCTTAATGGAAACACACCATATTTATCTCTTCCAACAACACCCAATCCTGAGACAGCAAGTGTTTTTGCTGAATCTCCTTCAGTCAGAATAAGGGTACAGTCTATGGAACCTTTTGTCCCAGCATCATTAGCATCTTCTAATTTTGGTATACCCCTCAATTTTGAATGTTTCGTAGCATGACATTTTTTGTTAAGTTCTGTTTGAGCTTTAAACCTTACCCATGACATAATAGATTCTATAATTCCACATTTAATCACTTGTGCGAAAAACTTATCACTAAGTGGACATTTTGATCCAAAACTTTTTGCTTGAAGTGTCATATTTTCTTTTGTTTGTGAATCAAAAGTTGGATTTTCAATTAAACAATTAACAAACACCCACATGTGATTTTTTACCTGAAATGGTTTTACCTGTACACCACCTCTATTTTTCTTCTTAACTACTTCTACAACTTTGTTCACAATTTGGTCCGTCACATAATCAACATGACGACCACCTTTTGTAGTAGCTATACTATTTACAAAACTCACCTGCTGGAAACCCTTTTCACTCATTGTCACAGCTACTTCCCATCTATCATTCACACTTTCATAAACTATCTTCAATGGATTACCTTGTTCATCATCTTTATTCTTAACATATTGTTCTACGTATTCTTTAAATCCTTTCACTGGCAATCGTTTTCCATTCAGATAAACTTTTACTCCTCGCGTTGATCCTGCCACATCAAATACTCTCCGTGACATCAAAGCAACAATGTCTTTATCTAAAACTTCCATTTTAAACTTTGCCAAATCAGGATAAAATGTTACACAGGTAAAATCTTCTCCTTTGTTTGGGATGATACGTGCTTCTGTGGTCTTAGTCATATTATTAGTCCAGCTTTGTTTAAAACTTTTTTTGTATTCTTTTGAAGAAGTTTCTACAACAAACTTTGTACTAAATATGTTGCAAAGTTTAGCACCATAGCCATTTCTTCCCCCAGTTACTTTTCGTTCCTCATCATTATAGTTTGAAGATGTCAACAAGTGTCCAAAAATTAAAGAGGGTACAAATATCTTTTCTACTTTGTGTTCAACTACGGGAATTCCTTTACCATTATTCCAAATACAGATTTTGTTATTCTCTGGATCAATATCCACTTTCAGGCAATCCATATTCTTATCCCTCTGTTTGTTATCTGCTGCATTCACTAAAATCTCGTCGAAAATTTTATATAGTCCTGGAACAAATGTGATGTCACGATGGACCATTCCACTTTCAGGTCCATCATATACCCACATGGATTGAGTAACTGGTTCAACTGAGCCAATATACGTATCTGGTCTTAACAAAATATGCTCAAGTTGAGTCTTTTTCTGATAAATTCTTTCCACGGATAGTCTTTTTTCAGATTTTTGTTTATTACCATCATCATTTTCTAAAGGCTTACTTCGTCCGAAATATTCAGCTATATTCTCTTTCTTAGAAGCCATTCTGATTTCACACTGTCAAATCAAAATCTGATCAAATAGAATTGAAGGCAATTTCTTTTAAATGATTTGTACCGAGATCTTATATTGTTTCAAATAATTATTTTAAACAACGATATTAAAATACGTAATGTAAAGAAACTTCGAATTCTCATACCTCCAAAACGGTTAAAACGAGAAACCAACTTCGAATTGTATACTCTCGTAAACAAATGTGATCAAAATTCGTCTGCCTCTGTAATAAAAAAGACACAAAAAATATTACAATATAGTTAAATTAATATTAATTTTTCAAAATATAATAACAATTAAAATGCATAAATATTGTTTTTTCGATTAAAAATAATTAAGTTTATTATAAAAAATATTTTTAATTTAATTCCTTAAATAAATACAAATATAATAATTATATTGTAAGTAAACATTTCTTAGCTAAATTACAATTCATAATTTTATACTTTAGTTCATATCCGGTTGGAAAACACGAAACCGTACTATATCTGGGATAAAGATTGCGATGAAAACATTGTTTGCGAGATTAATCATGTTTAAATGATAATTGTTTAGTGTTTGTAATTGAGTGAGCTGTTTGGTTAGTGATGGCATCTAAAAAAGAAAAACTAACTGAATATTTTAGTGAAAATCAGGAATTCATTGACGATGCAGATAATAAACAAAAATCTGAAAAAAGACTATCCGTGGAAAGAATTTATCAGAAAAAGACTCAACTTGAGCATATTTTGTTAAGACCAGATACGTATATTGGCTCAGTTGAACCAGTTACTCAATCCATGTGGGTATATGATGGACCTGAAAGTGGAATGGTCCATCGTGACATCACATTTGTTCCAGGACTATATAAAATTTTCGACGAGATTTTAGTGAATGCAGCAGATAACAAACAGAGGGATAAGAATATGGATTGCCTGAAAGTGGATATTGATCCAGAGAATAACAAAATCTGTATTTGGAATAATGGTAAAGGAATTCCCGTAGTTGAACACAAAGTAGAAAAGATATTTGTACCCTCTTTAATTTTTGGACACTTGTTGACATCTTCAAACTATAATGATGAGGAACGAAAAGTAACTGGGGGAAGAAATGGCTATGGTGCTAAACTTTGCAACATATTTAGTACAAAGTTTGTTGTAGAAACTTCTTCAAAAGAATACAAAAAAAGTTTTAAACAAAGCTGGACTAATAATATGACTAAGACCACAGAAGCACGTATCATCCCAAACAAAGGAGAAGATTTTACCTGTGTAACATTTTATCCTGATTTGGCAAAGTTTAAAATGGAAGTTTTAGATAAAGACATTGTTGCTTTGATGTCACGGAGAGTATTTGATGTGGCAGGATCAACGCGAGGAGTAAAAGTTTATCTGAATGGAAAACGATTGCCAGTGAAAGGATTTAAAGAATACGTAGAACAATATGTTAAGAATAAAGATGATGAACAAGGTAATCCATTGAAGATAGTTTATGAAAGTGTGAATGATAGATGGGAAGTAGCTGTGACAATGAGTGAAAAGGGTTTCCAGCAGGTGAGTTTTGTAAATAGTATAGCTACTACAAAAGGTGGTCGTCATGTTGATTATGTGACGGACCAAATTGTGAACAAAGTTGTAGAAGTAGTTAAGAAGAAAAATAGAGGTGGTGTACAGGTAAAACCATTTCAGGTAAAAAATCACATGTGGGTGTTTGTTAATTGTTTAATTGAAAATCCAACTTTTGATTCACAAACAAAAGAAAATATGACACTTCAAGCAAAAAGTTTTGGATCAAAATGTCCACTTAGTGATAAGTTTTTCGCACAAGTGATTAAATGTGGAATTATAGAATCTATTATGTCATGGGTAAGGTTTAAAGCTCAAACAGAACTTAACAAAAAATGTCATGCTACGAAACATTCAAAATTGAGGGGTATACCAAAATTAGAAGATGCTAATGATGCTGGGACAAAAGGTTCCATAGACTGTACCCTTATTCTGACTGAAGGAGATTCAGCAAAAACACTTGCTGTCTCAGGATTGGGTGTTGTTGGAAGAGATAAATATGGTGTGTTTCCATTAAGAGGAAAAATGCTGAATGTTCGAGAAGCCACACATAAACAAATATTAGAAAATCAAGAAATAAACAACATTATTAAAATTATGGGCTTACAGTATAAAAAGAAGTATGAGAGCATGGAAGATCTTAAGACATTAAGATATGGAAGGTTGATGATTATGACTGATCAGGATCAGGATGGTTCTCATATAAAAGGACTATTGATTAATTTTATTCATCACAATTGGCCAAGCTTATTGCGTTTACCTTTTCTTGAAGAATTCATAACGCCCATTGTAAAAATTTCTAAGGGTAAAGAAGAAAAGTCTTTCTATAGCTTGCCAGAATATGAAGAATGGAAACAACAAACACCTAATTGGAATACTTGGAAAGTAAAGTATTACAAAGGTTTGGGCACAAGCACTTCAAAAGAAGCAAAAGAATATTTTGCTGATATGAATAGACATCGAATAAAATTTAAATATGAAGGAACTCAAGATGATAATGCTATTCAACTTGCTTTTAGTAAAAAAATGATTGAACAAAGAAAAGAATGGCTAACAAATGGAATGGAAGAAAGAAAACATAGAAGAGAGCTTGGTTTGCCTGAGTTATACCTTTATGGAAAACATACAACAAACATTACATTCAATGATTTTGTGAATAAAGAATTGATCCTTTTCAGTAATATGGATAATGAACGTTCTATACCATCACTTGTTGATGGTCTTAAACCAGGTCAGCGTAAAGTAATTTATACTTGTTTGAAACGAAACGATAAAAGAGAGATAAAAGTTGCACAATTGGCTGGTTCTGTGGCGGAACATTCTGCTTATCATCATGGTGAAAATGCTCTTATGGGAACAATAATTAATTTGGCACAAAATTTTGTTGGAAGCAACAACATCAATCTTCTTCAGCCAATTGGACAATTTGGCACACGATTGCAAGGAGGGAAGGATGCAGCAAGCCCTCGTTATATTTTCACAATGCTGAGCCCTTTAACAAAACACATATTTTCCACATTAGATGATCCTCTTCTTGTTTATATGTATGATGACAATCAGCGCATTGAACCCGAATATTATATTCCCATTATTCCAATGGTGTTGGTAAATGGTACTGAAGGCATTGGAACAGGTTGGAGTACAAAAATTCCTAACTACAATCCTAGAGAAATTGTTTCAAATATTCAAAGAATGTTGAAAGGAGAAGAACCAATTAAAATGAACCCATGGTTTAAAAATTTTAAGGGGGTCATTGAACAGCTAGACAATCAACGCTTTATAATTAGTGGGGAGGTGTCAATTTTAAGCTCAAACAAATTGGAAATTACAGAATTACCTGTTCGCACCTGGACCCAAGTTTATAAAGAGCAAGTGTTGGAACCAATGTTACATGGTAATGAAAAAGTTGCCTCTATTATAACAGACTATAAAGAATACCATACAGATAGTACTGTAAGATTTGTTGTGTCTATGAATGAAGAAAAACTTTCAAAATCTGAAGAACAAGGTTTGCATAAAGTTTTTAAACTACAGACTAGTCTGTCAACTTCATCCATGGTTTTGTTTGATCATAAGGGTTGTTTGCGTAGATACGATTCTCCAGAAGACATACTTAAAGAATTTTTTGATGTTCGTTTGTCTTGTTACGAAAAGAGGAAAGCTTATTTAGAAGGGATGCTTACAGCAGAAAGCAAAAAATTGGATAGTCAGGCACGATTCATCCTTGAAAAAATTGAAGGTAAAATTATTATAGAAAATCGCAAGAAAACTGAACTTATTCGAACTCTGCAAGAAAGAGGTTATGAATCCGATCCTGTGAAAGCATGGAAGGAAAGCCAAAGCAAAAGTACTGAAAATGAGGAAATGGGTGAAGATGATGACGAAAATGATAATTCGGGTCCCGATTACGATTATCTTTTAGGAATGAATCTTTGGAGTTTGACAAGAGAGAGAAAAGACGAACTACTAAAAAAACGTGATGACAAACGTGCAGAATTAGAAGCATTGAGAGAAAAAACACCTTCGGATTTATGGGAAGATGATTTGACTAATTTTATGCTGGAATTGGATCGGGTAGAGGAAAAAGAGAGAGAGGATGAATTGGTTGGTGGAGCTAAAAAACCTGTGAAATTGGGAAAATCTGGTAAAAGTCGTAAAATTGCACTGGAAGAGACTAAACCTTCACCCATGGGTCAGAGAGTGGTTCCACGTATTGATCCAGAATTAAAAAGAAGAGCTGAAAAGGCACCTTTAGGTGGTGGTGAAGGAAAAAGAAGAGGAAAAGGGAAAAAAAATGATACAGAATTTCTTAAAGATCTTTGTGAGAATGATGAATTATTAAATAATTCTGATAAATTTACTAAAGCAAAAAAGAAACTTAAATCTAGTAGCATACAGCTTAAAGCTGCTAAAAAAGCAGGCTCTCCAAAAGGTGCTAAGAAAGGTCCAAAAAGAAATCCATGGTCTTCTGAATCTGATGGTAATATTTCTGATACTTCAGATCTTGAAGAGATTACATTACCAACTGAAAAAAGAGATGTCACGCCTAGAAGAGCTGCTGCTGTTGCTCGTGCAAAATATACTTTTGATAGTGATGAAGAAATAATAGATGAACAAAACAGAATGAAATTTACTTCAGATAATAGTGATATTTCTGATTTTGAGACTAAAATTTCTACATGTACAAACAATGCAAAAATATCAGAAAATGATTGTTTTTCTGATTCAGAAATTGAAGATAAAAAAGAAAATGAAAAAATCATTTCTTTACCTGAAGATAGCAATGATAGTTTTAAACTTGATAAAAAACCAAAATCTTTGCAAGAAGGTGAAAATAAAACTTTCATTTCTACTGATGCTAAAGAATCTTTATTTGATTCTTTATTATCTAATGAGAGAAAATATGAAGATAATATATTACCAAATAAAAATATTTGTGATGTGTCTGCAGTTTCTAATTCTGAAGATGATGATTCAAGTGTAGAACTGATTATAGAAAAAGAAAAGAAACAGAAAAAACGACCAAGAAAAAAAGGATCATCTGAAGAATCTGATGATGAATTTTTTCCAAAACCAAAAAAGTCTACTGCATGTGTGAAAAAATCTTCTATAGTTGCTACTAAAAAAAAAAATAATAAATGTATTGATATTGAAGATGAAAATGTTAATAAATTATCTATTAAACATAAAAAAGTTTCAAAAAAGTCTGAATCAGATGACGAAAATAATGACCTTCTTGATTCCTGTAATGCTGTGCAAAGAACTCGATCTGCCAGATCACGTGCTCCTATTAAATATAATTTTGGAGAAGATTCAAGTGAAGAAGAATTTTAAGAAAAAAAAATTTGATTATATATATTTAAAAGCAAATGATCAATGAAAAAAAAATGTACTTAGTAATGATTGGAATTTATCATCCATTAGATAATTTCCATCAATAAACAGAGCATTGTACTTATTTAGAAACTTATAAGTTTAATTTTATTCTGTAATCAAAATTTGTTGGTGATGTTGGTAATTTAATGTATTGTGCTGTGAGCAATAGAACATTTCTTCAGTCATTGAAAATTGGAATTAATAATTTCCAATTAAAAGTTATCATCATTAGAAAGAAAAGTTTTAACATGTCTATTAGTGTGCATAATTAATATTATCTAAATATGAATTGACAATTTGATGATTCATAAAATGCATTGTATATGAATTTTATGAAAACTTTTTATAATTGTTGAATTTGTTGTATCATACAAAATCATTGTATTTTCATTTTATCATATTCATTTTTGATCATCATTAAACAGTATTTTATTTGTTAATAAATTATGGTATTTCATAACTTTTATAAAATGAAAGGGATTTAATATCAGAATGATTGAAAAAAAATCATTGACTATTTTATTGTTTTATGTATTGTTTGACTTGATCATTAAATTTTTTTTATGAAATTGTCTCTAGTTTCTATTTTTTAAAAGTTTATTGATATGAAATATTCAATGATGACAAACTGATTTTCTTATTTAACAATATTAATTATATTGTTATAAAATGCTGTGCATTTAGAAATTAAATTAATTTTAAGTAGGCAAAGATTACTTCTACCTGTATAGAATTAATAAAGATGCATGTGATTCAGAATGATCAAAGTTTATTGGATAATTTTTTTGATTATCAATAATAATAATATCTGCAGCTTATAATAGAAAACATAACAAAAATAGAAAATAGGTTTTGTTTTTGTGTTCCTATGGACTAAGGATTATGAAATTATTAATGATGATCAGATTTTTTTCCTTTCTGCCTTTACATCAAAATTTTATAATATATTTAAAATGATTTCAAAAATTTTTAGGATTGAAATATGCAATATTGAAAGTTTATCATAATCATAATTCTTCAATTCCAAGTTTTTTACGATAAAAAGCTTTGATGCTTTTTATGATTTTTAGTTATATTAAATTTATTTAATATAACTAAAGACTTTCATTATTATAAAAGTGTAATATAACTACAGATTTTTATTATCTCAGTCAATCTTCAGTTTTATTAATCAATATAATATAATAATGAAAGTGTAATATAACTACAGATTTTTATTATCTCAGTCAATCTTCAGTTTTATTAATCAAAAAATTGATTTAGGCAATAAATTGTATAGCTGATATTAAATTTTTATAATAATTATACTAAATTTGATTTCTTACAGTCTATGCATTATAATTGTAGGAAATAGTATTTATTTTCGCTTCTAAAAAAACGTACTGCAAAATAATAATCTTAGAATTTAATAGCTCTCAATAATGACCTGTATTCTATCACCATTGGATTAAATAAATAAAAAGCTCATATTATTTATGATTAATTTTTTAACTTGTATTTTTATTATAATGTATATTATGTTGTTCCCCATTCTTTCTGTTCATATTAAGTTTTTGAATAAATGATCAAAATCTTAAATTCCACATATGAGAATGGCAATAAATATAACTATACATTTATGTATTACATATGTATGTACAATGATATAATGCATACATATTGTTTTTTTAGGTTTGAATTTTAGGAATTTGGGTTTAGTTGTATTTGTGATTTCTTAAAATTGAAATAAATGTATGAAGTCTTAAAATTATTCTGAATGGAAATATTTATACAAATGTAATTCCCAGAATTATGAATTTTTTTCAAATATGAAGTATAAAAAAATTGAAAATATCAACATTAATTGCAATAAGTAAATTCTAAATACAATAATACCATGACTTACATAAATTCAAAGATACATAATTTCTCATCCTGCCCCTTTGCCCATTTGTTTGTTTCACAATTACATAGTGCATATATATGTATGTATATATTTCATTGCTGATTTGTTGATTAAGAGTCTTTAATTACAACTACATATTATAATCTTTTATAAATTTTTTTTTCTTCTTGATAATAAAGAGCAAGTTAAGAACCTAATATCTATGTATCTGAAATTAGATTTGGGAATCTGCAGGTACTCTAACTTATGTAATTTTCAATTTACATTATACTTCCTAGTCCTACCTATTATATAACTCTGGAATATTACTGTATTCATAAAAAAACATTTAAACTCATGTACATAGCTATACATAATACAATTGGTTTTGTAACAGAAACTCTGTCATCTACTTGGAAATTGGAAAACAAAATGGTGGCAGAGAAGCAGAAATTATGCATTCTCTGGTTTTATCAGCATATGTAAATAATTTCTATTTGTTAGATTGTGCATAACATAGTAGTTCATCTGCATTAAATTTCACCTTATTTGTTAATAATAATGAAGAATAAAAATTCTTTAACATTAATAAGGCATAAATAATTTCTTTATCATTATAATTTAATCATATACTATTGATTTTGATTTAATTTTATAATGGTCGAATTTCCATGTTGAGAACAGAATTTATGGTTTTAACATTATATCTATGGGAAATGAATCATGGTTTATGAGTTTTTACTTAACAAGCTTGCTCCAGGAACAAATTAACTCATAAAAAATGGGAACTACCTGTAATAGAAACTAGGAAATATTTGATTTAATCTTGACAAAGCACAGTACAATACATATACAGTATACCAGTGGAGGCTCGCCTATAAGGGCTGCAGGGCTGCAGCCCTCCCACCAAAATGAA
>AYEL01054654.1:0-27329 GCA_000484575.1 Olivierus martensii
ATAATAATAATAATAATTATTATTATTATTAAACTATAGAAAAAAATGGCAAAGATGTTAAGCGCAATCATACATAAAAGATTTTATATTTAATGGCATACTTTGCACGAAAGTTCTTGCTTAGTAGTATGAGCAAACTTTCAAACAGTTAAATATTTGTTTATAAAAATTAATATCAGACTCATTGATGAAAAAATGATGACGAAACAACGACAAGAGTTCGAAAAAAGATCACAAAATTTGATTTTACGTTATCAACAAGTGTAATATAATTCCCACTCTCCTTAAATAGATTTCATAAGCATTCTTTATTGGAATATTGAAATATATAATAACAGTAACCAGCTCTAATACCCATAAGATGGAGCGAAACCTATACCAAATAAGGCGATCAATAAACAGAAAAGTATCTCTTTACATCTTATATTATTGTCATCTTAATACCATTTCAACTCGGATGTCTATTAAGCATGCGACTTAACTCTAAATCTCTCTACCTTAAATTCTACTTAAACGACATCTAAAAGTAGCCTTGGGGCTAACCACACCCACTCGGGTTAAGTCCACACCCCGTAGAGTTAACACGCGTTAGCATTGGTCGAGATTGATCCCACCTACTTCTTAAAACCCCACCCACTAGTTACTGGGTGTTTGATGTTAACAGAGATCTGTTCGCCAACGGATTCTAGTCAAAGCGGTGTTTCATGGAAAGATTGTTAAAAATTATTTTAAATATCAGTGGGAAGAATGGAAGAAAATATTTCTATTAATTGTACATAGAAGACATTTTTTTAAAATATTACCAAATTCGTTTCTAAATGTTAAAAATTTGAATAATTTGGATCATCATTATTTCCATGATAACGAATGCCGGTTAGTGCATATCTCAACGGTAGGTAAAAATTAAATACGTATATATATTATATTTTAATTATCGCTTATGTGTTTATAAATATATATTTTATATAAATTTTATATAATCAATAGGATTTACGGCCCACACACAACAACAAAAATTTTTTGGCGAGTTTGTGTATATACTGTATATATATTTTTCCCTTTTTTTAAGTGGGGAGGGGGAAAATTTAAATTTTTACCGACTCTTTGGAGGTATATCTAAAATGCCACTATCTATCCAGAGAGATCCATAGTAGCGATCAGAATTTATTAGCGATGGACCTCAAAGCTAGCAATATACTAGATTTATGACACTTTGAATGGCAACAGATGTTAGACACTGCAAAGTTGGGGAGGGAAGTCGGTACCCTCATAGATCTTGCCATGTGAGGTGGGCGACACACAGGAAAAATGACACTGGCCCGCACCGTTTGTAGCGTATATCACAAACTATCCGGGAAACAAATAGTTTTATATGAAGGGCGGGGTAAGAAAAAAAGATTGGAAATTAGTTTTCTGATTGTTATTATTTTGCGGTTCTCTGTTAATGCTATTACTGGATGTTTAACGTGTTTCGATGACTTTTTTTTCGCGCGCTGCGTGTGTTAAAATGCGTGACGTAATAATAGACAGGCCTACGATTATTGTTTATGAGGGCATTGCGTAGGAAAAAAAATCTGATTTTAATACCGATCGCTCTGTTTAGATGCGTGTACAGCATAGGAGTTTGGTATTTATTTGATGATATCAAACACGATTCTCTTCCAGACTTAAAGACACTCGACTGCATTATTGAATAAGAAAAAATGTTAATCAAATTCATAAAAGAGAAAATTTTTTTTTTGTTTTTTCCTCCTTTATATGGTAGATTATATAGACATCCTGCAGAGAGAATCCCAGTCGTGTTTTTAGTTAAGTAGGCGAGTCTTTTTGTATTCGTTTCAAGTGTGGCCTACAGTTCTCGAACGAAATAGTTCTTTGAAGATCCGAAGAAGGAAAATGCTTGCATTTTTTTCTTCTTTTTTTATTATTATTCTAGAGTTTTTCAGTTGTTTACGTCTAAGCTTATATTATGATGGGGGATTTTGGAATGTTAAGTCTGCAGGATAATTCTTCAAGTATATATATGTAAGGCCTGTTGTTATAACTATTTTATGATATACGGAAACATATTTTATAACCGAAAACATGCGGATTGTATTCTAGAATTACTAATATTGTTTAGTTTATATAAATTGAGATGATCATTTGGAATAACATAAATGGATTCTGAGAAGCCAGGGAATTTTGTTAAGTAAGTGAAGACAAAGCAAAGAGCGAACGTCCATTGTTGGATCTGTAAAGGAATCCTTATACAGACTAGAGACTACAATATACTTTATCCTGTACAGCTTCGTATAGTTCCTTAAAATATTATAGATATTTATTAAACGTAAATATATATATAGAGAGAGAGAAGACTTAACTAGCAAGCTCTTTTAAGCTGCTAAAAATATATTCACTCGCTCCAACAAATTGAAACATTGCGTGTTTCATCTTAATCAAACTGTTAAGTTTCTCACGACCCCTTTTTAAACGATAATCAAGGTGAAAATAATGCCCAAATTAACAAGCGCACAGAATAATCTTGATTAAAAATAAACGACAACAAAAGAAGATCTAAGAACTGAATAGAGAGAACTTAATAACTAAGCTTACGTAGAGTATTGAATGCATGTGAATGCGGCCTTAAGAAACGGATATAAAAATTGCCTTATTTTTCTACCTAGTTCTTAAGGCCGAGTCCAGAAGCAATTATGTGAAAGGCACGCTCTCCCTTCTCTGAGCAAAGTGCAAATTACGAACGGTTTTAAGAGTTAGAGTTTCAGATGCACGTTTGCTAGAAATCATTGTCTGGGAACCGCTGTCATCAGCTCGTTACATATGACATAATGGAGTGCGTGGACCTGAACTGACCGTGCAAAACCGTGATTTTTATCAATCGGATGTAACAATAATAGCCTATTTATTATATCAACTTAACTAATAGAAATCAGAAAGGGTTACAGAAAATGCCAAGAATTAACTGCAAAACTTCTCCATACATATAGAATATTTTTAATTTTTTTTTTTTTGTGGTATTGAATTTCCTTCGATTTTCATGCTCGCGATTGATTAAAAAACACAGGCCTATGGTTTAACAAAATAGAAGCAGAGCGCGATAAAGAGTTAAAAAATATTTTCATAACGTTGGAAAATTTTTTAAGACGAAATGTTAAAAGAATTAGTTTTTCTCTTAAGGAGATTCTTTTTACTAAAAATCGATATATAAAAAATGTTTTCGGTTTTGTATGGCATCAAAACCTATCATTCTCTATAACTTACAGAAAACCCATATAATTTTTTTGTATTATTTTATCATGATAAGTTAAAAAAACTTCCAAAAATTAATATAGGTTATAGGCTATAAATAAAATTCGATTTTTCTGAAACTATTTTCGGGTTATAACGAAACAGTGAAATCGCTTTAAACTTTCGAAATTCTAACATTTCAGAACTTTTAAGAGATTTTCATTCATTCATTTTATAAACAAATAAATTACTATGAATTGTTACGTTACTGGGTATTACATTCCTTTCCCGATAATGGCAACCATTTTGGTTTATAAGAAGTAGGAAATTCAAGAATAAAACTAATTAAGTTTGTTTTAAACGTTTTTTTATATGAAAATTCTATGTATGTAAGAAGAATATAAGTAAACAAAGCGTAAACGTAGAAGGCCTATATTCCTGCAATCTATAGACCTAGTAATGATACGGATAGTACTTCCGGTTAACTTTAAATATCAATTAAAGTAGAATATTTGTTTTTTAGGGAAAATATCCCGATTTTTTTCGTTTTGCTTGATTATTTTTTCAGGACGCGCAGTTTTGAAAAATTGAAAGTGCAGCGAATCATCAGAAAATGGATGTAACGGAAAAACATGGTGGTTTCCATACAACGACAAATGGTAAGTAATGATCACTATTCGTGTTTAATTCAAGTAAGCATAGCTATTAATGTTATTGACTGATGATGATTCAATGGATACGGTATTTTTAACGCGCGGCTGATTTCTTCTATGCCTTGTCGAGATACCTTATTAAAAGCGTGCACTATATAGAAGGATTCACAAAAAGAACCGAATGGGAATTTTATTGATATTTAAATAAATTATAATTCAATTCTCTTTTGGAATTTTTCATCGCAACTTGAAGATTTTTCTCTTTCTTTTGTTTCTTTCTTTTGTTTCTTTTTTTCTTCTTCTTTTAACGTTTGGCTGGATACGCTAGAACCTGTTGTAAATCTGCCTGCATAGCTATGAATAGTGTCGATTTAACGCTTTTTTTTAAAGGTTAATGGACGTCGATCATCCAAAAAACGTGATTTTTCTGAATATCGCGTGATTTGTTGGAGGATTTAAGACAGATATCGCTAATTTCTTGTACTCGAGACCTATTCAACACAAATTCAAGGGTACATGGATGCATTTTATATAATTTTCTGTTCGTCGTAAGAGTATCAAATTTCCAGCTACAAAATTCGAATGAATGAATTATTGTACACAACTTTTACGGATTGACATTTGAAATTTTGTTTAAATTCTTTGCTTGCGCTAATAGCATTTATCCCGCCATAAATTATGCCAACTACGCTAGAGACATATTTGTAACAGAACTGCCAAAAAAAACTCTAATTTGTAGTATTTTAGTTTTATTTTCTTCATTTTCGAAAAGTTAATTTGTCGATGTGAGTAGGTGTAAATTTTTGTCAACAAGAACAATGTCTACACTTTAAAAATAGTAGAAAACAGTAGTGTAGGTTGCGTGGTTAATTTTTTTCTCCTTACAAAAAAAAATTGTTTTAGATCGACAACAACGCGTTGTTTCTTCGCATCGTCGTGATGTAATTTTTATTTTTAATTTTTTTTTTCTGTTGGTAAAAATTGCAGTATTTTATTGATCAGTAGTAACTACAGTATCTTGCTAATTAAGTACAGGGGACACGCTCAACTACTTGCTGTACATAATTTTCGATTATTCCGTCGGATGGTCAGCGTGTGAAGCAGGCATTTTCGTTTAAAGAATGGAAAGCTTGGCATTTGTAAAGGTTTACACTCAATTAAGTTTTAGTTTAGTGAGAATTTTATAAGTTTCTTTGGTTCCATTTCAAAAGATGGGAAAAACTTTCCATAAAGAGAAATATTCAGCCTGAGGCGATAACCACTCACTTTTTAAACTGAACAATGACAATGCAGAGTTTTGAGTACCGCAAGAATGGGGAGACCCATTCGCATTTTTATGACTTCTCAATGCATCCAATCATTAAAATACCACGTTATGGGACCACTAGCAAATATTTTGAAAAACTATGCATTCTGAAGGAACATCCCGTACGCGCTCTTGGACTTTTCTCGAATATTTTTGTTTTTTTGTGGTTTTTCGAGTGACTTTTCAAAACTCTCCGTTCCTCCCTTTGATGCTTCTGAGTGTCTTTATGATTACTTCTGACGTCATTTCAAGGGTTCTTCTGGAGTTGGCGGTCTTAACATTCTAGATTTGTCGAAAACTTTCTTTAAATAAAGAAACTATTTTTTAATATAGATAAGTAAAAAAAAAAAGTGTATGGGCCTCATTGCCATCAGCGAAGTATAGAACGGAAGGCCCTGTGACACTTATTTCATAAAGGATCAAGCCGAGTCTACTTGTGAATGAAATTCTTTTTACAGCAATATAAGAAATAAGAGAGAAAAAAGAAAAAGGAATCTGTACTAGGAAACACAATAATTAAAAATGCTAATGTGTGCAATTAAAAATAAAACACCAGCCATTAAAAAATTTCAATTAATGAATTTGTTTCTATTTATAATATTTATATAAATGATAAAACTGAAATAACGTATAAAAGAGTAATTGCAAGCAGCTCAAAAACTGTTTCAAAAAATCGTCACTAGAAACAATAATTACGTCATCATCATCATCATTTCTTATTTCATCCACTAGTGGATATATATGCCTCCTTCTTTTGTTTCCAGGTATAAGTTACCTTTCTTGTGCAATCTCCATCCATATAATTAAAAGGCTTTCAAAAATTCTATCATAAACGATAATCTCAAGGTATTTAGAAGAATTTATTCGTAAATTTCAAGAAACTGTCTCTCGAGTAAAACTCATTGAATCTCGGAAAACATTCTTCCTCAAATAATAATCATAGATATTTCAGAAAAATTTTCTCCAAATAATTCTCACCACAAAGATTTCTAAAATATTCTCAAGTAATAATAGCAAAGATAGCAGAAAAACTTCTCTCTGAAATAATAATCACAGAGATACAAGAAAAATTCTCTTTTAACTAATAATCACAGAGAACTCAAACGCTTTTAAGCAACAGTTACGAGAATCTCAGAAAAATCTCTCTTTTAAGCAATAGACATAGGGATCTCAGAAAAATTTTCTCTCAAGAAATAATCGCAAGCATCCCAGAAAACTTCTTTTGCAAACAATAGTCAGAGGAATCTCACAAATTCTTTCGAAAAATAATCGTATAAACACTAAAAACCATAGCTAATAAACTCGATAGAAGCAATATACACAGTAAAAGCAATAAACATAATAAAATACGTTATAAATTATTATATTTAATTCTTTCGAAAAATAATCGCATAAACACTAAAAACCATAGATAATAAACTCGACAAAAGCAATATACACAGTAAAAGCAATAAACATAATAAAATACGTTATAAATTATTATATTTAATTGTATATAGCTCCCTATTTCTTATCATTTTCCATTTATAAATTAGCAAAAAAAAAAAAATCATCGATTATTAACATATTATCACTAAGAAATGAAATGTTCTAATGAATCTCAATAAATAGGGTTGCCACAATTTACTTCCGACAACGAACTTTATAAGAGCATTTTTATAATGAAATACAACTATTATAAAGATCTAGACATTTATATAGATTGAGAATTTAATGGAAATTTAATTCTGAAGATTGTTCAGAAAGTTTTCATATTTTATTTATTTATTTTTCTCAGTTAAATATTTATCATCTTTTTAAGAGAATTTCTATCAAAAATAAAATAGAAAAAACAATAAAGAAATATAGCTACGTAACAAAATCTTTTATAAATTCTGAACAAAACAACGTCGCTGGCATAAAGTGCTTAATTATACAACAGATAAAAGTAAAAATTTGATCGCGTTGTTTTGCTAGATGCAAATTGCAGGCTTTTACAACATAAACAAAACGAAATATGTATTTTTTTTTTTTTTTTTTCTTTTGAGATGCAAATTGCAGGCTTTTACAACATAAACAAAACGAAATATGTATTTTTTTTTTTTTTTAATCTTTTGAGAAAAGTGGAAAACAAAAGAAACTCCGTTCGACAGGCACAAACTATCACTTTTTTTCTGAAAATATCGATTTATAAAAGTATAGAAAAACCTATATTTCCTGGGAAACTGTTTAATGCGACCGCGGCATAACGTTTCCTTAGTCCAAGTTCGATAAAACTGTATTAGGACCACAAATGCAGCACAAATCGAGTCACTGCATGAACAGTAACCAATCAGCTTTCGGTATAATCTCACGTAACTGAATACGTCATTTATGAGTTCGATTATTATTATTTTTTATTAATTATCTTAATTGATGAATAGATAATTTACGATTGATCATCATGTTTACGTTTTTATTTTTTGCGTGTTTCTTCCAACAGAAAAATCTTATTACGTTTGTCGATTTTTCTTATGAAATGATTTATAATTTAATTTTAAATAAAGAAAAGTAGGACAAATTAACTGTTATTTATTTTTCCGCTTTTAATTGAAGAAAATTTCTAATTGCTACAAAATAAACCCTTTCAGTGTCATTCTTCGGTACTTTTCGAACTTTTCTTCGAAAACATCAAGATTAAAAGGGTATTTTTGGAGTTTTTAGAAACGATTAGAGATTATAATGTTTGTTTTTTTATAAATTATGATTTTCGTTAAAAACTTTTTAAATTAAAAATCTAAATAAAAAAATTTATATAAATAATCTAAATATGGTTTCTTTCTATTTATTCCTATGTAAAAGCAAGAGAAAAAAATAATAATAATCGTCATTTATATGTATTAAATTTATTCCTATGTAAAAGCAAGAGAAAAAAATAATAATAATCGTCATTTATATGTATTAAAGTCTCGAAAGGTAAAAACTTCCAAAAAAATTAAAAACAAATAAAGGTTGATCCGAAACAAAAAGAAGCAAAAATTCTCTTCAAACCACATTCAGAGTTGATAGAAAACATATAAAAGAAAGTACGACTTTTCTTTTTTATTTTTATTAAATGTTTCTCGACCAAGAAAAAGAAACAAAAGGAAAGGAAAAATTTTTTAAAATATTCAAATTTAAGAACTTTGTGCAAACAATGAAAACCAGGAAGAGTTTTTCCACTTCTAACTGTGTCTATGACGACTAAAAGATTGAAAAGGAATTTAAAAGAAACAAAATAGCATCAAGTTTTTACCGTATTCAAGCTGTAAGGAAATCCAGGTAAACAATCAGAAAATAAAGTATTTTCATGTCTGGAATATGGAAGATTCTAGACTGAAAGAAAATTGAATGTTGTCTTCAAAGTTGGAGCTGCTACTAAGAAACAATAAGAGTAAAGAATTCCTTTGATTAAAAAAGCAACGAAAGTGTACAAAACAACAAAACTATACGTTCGAAATTATTCGTTATGTTTTAACATTTATAATAAACATTTTATATAAGTCAGCATTTAATAAATTCCATCAAATGCATCGAGAAATATGTTAAAAAAAATAAAACAAAAAAAAGAATTCACGCTGTATCTATGGAAATGGTGGAAACGTTAAATTTTCTTATCATATTAATTTTTATAACCTGTGCAATCTCAAACTCTTCGGTTTTATATTTTTTGACGACTTTCATCAATATAAAGAGATTGGCAATTTACTTTGACAGTTGTGCATCTGAGTTGAGCATTACATAAAGGAGTATCGATTTAGGCGAAGCTTTGTGGAGTTTTCTTTCAATTGAATAAAAAGAATAGATATAAATGATGTTAGAAAATGGAAAATTTTACACTTAATATTAAAAATAAAAAATAGATATATTTTATAATTGTATTCAAAGAGTAATTATCAGAATTATGTCACTATTAAAATCGTTAAACTTCTTACGTGCAGTTAAAGAATTCCAGCTTGCTTTAACAGTGGTGTGAATGAATATTTCTGAATGTTAAACAATTGAAAATAATAATAAAATTTAAGGAAAATTAATAACTTTTAACGAGAATCAATTATTTGCAGTTATAACTACATAAATTGAAAAACGAATTTAAAATGCTTTGTATCATATCTCGAATCAAAATATGAATAGAAAATGAAATAAGAGAATAGGAACACAATAATAAATTCAGATTAGAAACTAAAAATATTAAGAAATCTTATTCTCTTTGGCCTTTGGAATTGCTTTATGCCTTTATATGATAATTTTCTGCTTTGATAAAGAAATATAAGATATAAAGCAACATAGTGTTCAATTTATTCAGATTGCAGATCCAGTCCCTTTTCTGTATATATTATGGAGTGTGTGTGTGTTTTACTCTGCTGCAATTTGCTTATAAATGCAATAACCTTCCGATCCATTAATTTTCGAGTCGAATTTTATTACTAGGAAGTTATACTTTCTGTCTAATGATGTTCAGAAGTTAATATATTTAGTAAATCTTGAAAATTTTTATATTTTTCATTTTCTTCTTTTTTTTACCTTTATAAACTGTTAAAATTATTCATCCGTGTACATCTAAACGTTTTAAATTTAAAACCGTTATTAAAATATCTTCTTAATTATTATATTAAAAAATCTGAGATATTTTTTCTTGAAATATTCCATACAAAGTTTTGTTCTATAATGTAGAATTAAACAGTACAAAATGTGGGATTAGAGATGTGTGCTATTCTTTTTATATTTTTTAATGGAATAGAGTGATTTTTCTTGTTTCCTTATCTATTTTATATATTATCGACTGAAATAGAGAAAATTAGTTTTGTTTCTTTACATATTTTCATTAAACTTCTGACTAGAATAGAGAGAATTTGCCTTGTTTCCTTGCATATTTAATATACTACTTGCTGGAATAAAGAGAGATTTCATTTCTTTGAATATTTTATATACTACTAACGTGAATAAAGAATTTGTCTTGTTTCTTAGCATAAAGTATTTTTATAAACTGATGGAATAGAGATTTCATTTCTTTGCATATTTTATGTACTACTAACGTGAATAAAGAATTTGTCTTGTTTCTTAGCATAAAGTATTTTTATAAACTACTGAATGGAATAGACAATTTGTTTTTGTTTATATCTGAAAATAATCAAGACAAATTCTCTATTCCAGTCAGTAGTTTATAAAAATACCAAGAAATAAGACAAATTCTCTCCTTATTTCAATCAGTAGTCATATAAAAATAACTACTGATTGATTTAAAGAGATATACAAAGAAAAATAATTGAAATAAAAAATATGCAAAGAAATAAAGCAAATTTTCCTTATTTTTTTGCATATTTTTATATAGTAGCGATTAGGATGAGTAAAAATATTAAATATGCAAACATATTTTATATTGCTGCATTGTCAAATCTTATTTTTTATCTCTCCAATTTTATATTGACAAAATACATCAGGATACATATTTTAGATTAATTTTCATTCAATGCATTTATATATGTATATATATATTTTGTCTTGGTAAATATGCTTTTCCTTCAAAATCCTTTAATTTTTTTATTAAGCAAGTTCGCATACAGATAATTATCTAAAAATTTATGCAGTGTACTTAAACATATGTGCAAGAAAGCTCTCTTTCAAAGGAGAAGTTTTCGAATTTAAAAAAAAAGAAAAAAAATTGCATATTTTTAAAGGAGAACATCTTCCATTTCTGCCTGTTTCATTAAAAGTAGGACTTATGAGGAATAAGTCGATCAAAGTGATCGTTCTCTTCATAATAACCACCAGCGAAACTTGGTAGACACGAATCCAGATGTTCCGAAGTTTTCCATCGTTTCCATGGTTACAGTCACTGTTAAGACTCTGGACAGCGTTGTTATAACGACGTAAATTGTCGAGATAGACAACAACATCGATCATGATATAAGAGAAAAGATGGTCTCTTGACAAATGTTTAAGGGTATGACAGATGGTCAGATAACTGGTGGCTAGAGTAAGGTCAAGTAGAGGAGGTCGAATTTTCCTATCGTCCCTCTTTTTTTTCTAATTGCTGCTTTGAAGTATGAAGTAAATATATCTAGAAAAATTAGCCAAAGATAACGATGCTGATAATGATAGTTTAAAATTTTTATAAATTATTTAATATAGCATTGTGTGCAGTTGTTTATTAATTATGCATACTCCTACTACCCTTTTATACTGGTTAGTATAAAAGTGCCTATACTCTAATCAGTTTAGTTCATATAATCAATAGTAAAAATATCATTGCATATAATTATAATAAAATTTTTGATATATTCTAGTTCATATAATCCATAGTAAAAGTCTATGTACTCTAGTATATATATTCCATTGTATACACTCTAGATCATATAATTCATACTAAACACACATTCTCTCTCTGAATGTACTCTAGTGCATATAACCCATAATAAAAGTTTATATACTCAGTCCATAATTAAAAGTGTATATAATTTACTCATATACTCTAGTTCATATAATCAAAGTTTATATACTCCAATGTTTACTAAAAAAAATCTAAATTGCATAGTTTATCTTTAAAATCGATTATAAATTTTGTTTTATTTCGATTGCTTCTAGTTCATTTCAGTTTGAAGCAAACGGTCTTAAATAACAATTTTTATCTCATTGATCTTCTTTATAGCCATTTTTACCCTTAGAACTCTTACAATATCATAAATTCACTCAAAAATTTCACGGCTGGTGTAAACCGAATCTCCACATCCTACACATCTCTTTAAATTCGCATTAATCAAGAAAGAATCAACAACTAACGAGCTACAAAAAATATATATATTGTATATATCTTCTATTGAGCTTACTGAGTATATCTTAAACAAGTTTTTTGGTTAATTTTTTGAAGTATGTAGGTGCATAACTAACACGCTCTATTTCGTTACAAATTGTGCATAGTCGACTTACACATTTATTTTTTTTATTTATACGAGAGTTAAATGGCTTTATAAGATAAAAAGGGAATAAGACAGATGGCGATGGGCTAGTATAGTCCAACGCTTTTCTATTCACCCATTGCGACAGCCAAACACTTATCACCATACGTCCTACGCAACTCTCGAGTAACGTGGGAAATGAGTTAGTTGAAGATATTCCCAGTCAGCCGACAACACAATTCACCTCTTTAAAGAGTAGGTGTTGGCGCCATATTGTGTCCTCATAAGCCACGATTGAGCGAACAATAATGATTGGTATGAATGTTTTCCGTTCATACAAACATTACTAAACCATGCCTTTGGGGTTATCACGAGTGGTTCCTTTCAGAGTGCCACTCCGCCGGCAGAAGTCACCCCAGTGGTTTTTTTCTTTTACTTTCTTCTTTTTTGTTAAAATGTGTGAAACCCCTATACGGCACCCTGTAGATGCGAGAAGTTTACTTCACTACACTATTGTAAACGTAGAATAAAAAAAACTATAAACATATAAGAGACACTTCCAGACTTATAAAAGTGAAAAGTTCAGGTGAAGTTTCGCGTGTATTCAATGGAATTTAATCGAGGCCTATTGTACTCTATACTCGCTTAAAGCGATTTAATTTTTACAAAAATTGAAAAGTGTGAATCCGTTTTTTCAAACTTTTCTTCTTATATAAAATTAAATTCTACTTTCTTTAATATAAATTACTTACATGAGATATATACAAACAATATTTACAAACTCTCGGCATCCAAACTCAAGTTCTTGATCTCAAAACGTTTAACTCAAATTATCACCACTAAACTATAGATATAAGATATAATTTATTGATAAAAGCACTTAATACTTCGTAATGAATGGATAGCAACTTTTTTTAAGAGGAATAATAAATAGGTCATTAAAATATTTTGCCGAAAGCCCTTTGCATCTTTGAAATCCACGCAGTTGACAAAATGATGAATAACCTATGAAAGATGATCTTTTCACACTTTTGGCAAATGCCCGCCTTTTCTTTGCTCCGCCATTGAGTTATGTTTAGCGTTACGTAGGAATTGCTCCCACAGGTACCATTTTTTCGTTTATTTATTTGGGTGACCTTTGACCCAACGACCACATTCATCGTAGCCCATATCCCATGCGTCCCATTAACCTTCTAGACCTGTAAATAAAGTGTTCCGGCCCACTTTTCCCGCTTCGACTGGACTGGGCGGAGAAGGCGAGGGTTTAACAGTTTTGTATTACTAGTGATATATAAAATGTCTTGCCTCGTTTCAAGCTTTACTCATCGAGATTTTGTTAAATCTATTAAAAAAACAACATAAAGGAACCACAGTCAAATATTTTCTTAAATATTTTCCCCAGAGAACAAAAATCTTACGTAGTGAAAAATCTACCAAAATTTATTCAAGTAAAAAGGATTAATATTGGGGAAAAATCCAGATTACTCTTACTTAATGGATACTCAATAGATTTAATGTAAATATATATTATATATGACTATTATGATGAATAAAATTCCATAGTTTGCTATTAAAAATGTATTCATCTAAGAGATTATTCTGTATGAACTGTAAATATATATATAGAAATGCTTATAAAATTCAAAAACTTGTTTAGGCCAAGTCTAGACTTTATTATATATAGAAATTTTATGTATTCAATATTCTTATTTTCCAAAATATATACCATTGATACAGTTTAAAAAATCATCATAAAATTTCTATACCTCTTTTCTTTAATTTTATAAATATTGTTCATATACATAAATTGTGTATTAATTTTGTTATTTTGATAAAGATTCGTTAATATTTATAGTGAACAATAGGGATTGTTAATATGGTTAATGCTAAAAAATAATCCGCAAAGCGTATTGGTGACATCAATCCAGTCTAAAGAAAAATAACAAATATTGTCAACATTTTTCTCAAAATATGTCTTTTACTTGTCTTGCTTTTAAGTTATTATTATTATTATTATTATAAAATCAGTATTTTTTTTATTCTTATTTTATTTTAGATTGAGGTTCGTGATACTAAACACTAATTATAACTGTTTTTTATTCGTTACTTCCGCGTAATATGAGGAAAACCAACGAAAATAATATCTTTTTTGTATTCCTATTTTGTTGCATTCGTCGGATTTAAAAGAAAATTAAAATTTGCAATATACGATATTATAGCACTAAATATTTTTGACAAACTTGTGTTCTAATTATTTCTAAAGCTAAAAAAAAAAATAGTTTAAGAGGAAAATTTTTTCATATATATATCTACTTATTCAAAATTTTCGTTTAGAAACTTCAAATCGGAAAAATATGAGAACTTAAAGCAAAGTATGAATTTACAAATTTTTTTTTAACATGCATCAATATTATATTGCAAAATTTTCCCGCTATATCATGTAAGGTGATATTTTGTTTTGTGTTTTATGAAATTTTTACACTATCTTAATAAAGAAAACGAATTCCTGGAAGAAAAATCCGAATTATCTGACCCTGACCAATATGACGATTACGAATTATGTGATCCTGACCAACATGACGATTTAGCTAAAATTTTAGGCTTAAATGCTCTTAAATTTGAATATTAATGTTTAATAAATGAATGCGAACATTTTTTAATTATTAAATTCCTTAAATATATAAATATAACAGGTCTACAGGCGCGTAATTTAGTAGGCAAACTAGCTAGTAGACATTATTAGATTGATTTAGCTTAGTATACGTCTGACGAATTATTAGAAATAAGAATAATTATGCATTTTGTACATAAGAAACTTTTATGAATTAATAGGTGGAACGGGAGCTGTGAGAAAACCAGCAGGAAAGAAAGAAGTGTGCACTGGCTGTCAACAACCAATTATTGACCGTTACATTATGCGTGTCATGGACAATTCTTGGCATGAAGGATGCCTACAGTGTAGTGTCTGCCATGTTCATCTATCACAAACCTGCTACTCCAGGGATCGGAAGTTGTATTGTAAAGCTGATTATGACAAGTGAGTATACGATCCTTTCCATATCATGCGTTCGTTGTTATTCGCTGATAAAACAATGGTCTTCGCGCTATTCCGCACCTAATTGTCTTAGTAAGTTAAAGAAGACATTTTAACGATTAAATAGTTTAATTTATCTATTTTTACTTGGTTAAAAAAGAAGTTGGAAATATATTTCTGGAATCACTCGTAGAGACAACAAAACAGAAGCCCTAGAGAGTTTATATATATAGGTAGTAGTGGCACACAGGAGGCTTCGTCAGAACAGAACCGAGCAGGATCAGATGACATGCAGCGTATGCTAAGCATCCCTAATTGTTGTGTTCCCCCACTGTCCATTTAACGCTTGCTAAACCGATCAAAAAGGAGACCGAATGGTGACTGCCTCCTTTTCACATGTTAATATTGTGTGGGCCTGAATGAGCACATTCAGGTTTATCTCAGCGTGTCGCATATTAGCGTAATGTAAGAAAATATATCTATTTAATATATGACCATTTTCGTACCGAGTTTTCGGTAAATAATATGTAAATGACCCCGTTTTAAACAAGTAACAAGACAAGATGGCGACGTATACGGCCATTAATCATGTTGGCGATGTGACATCTTATTTTCGGCATGGGGCGACAGCCTGATTAATATTCCCACCCTGTAATTGATTCTGACAACATACACCGTATTTAACTTCACTTTTCTCTCTAATCTTACAACACCCTGCTTTAAATGAAGACTTAGAGATCTTATCGTTAACCACATCTACAACGGGCTCGATCGAAAATTCGCATATCTGATACGGTGTGGGCCGAACGCACGTGCGACTATTATCATTATAATGCGCAATGGAAAGCATGAGAATCGTTTGTCACGCCCGGTATGTTGGATGGGGAACGACTGTATGGGGTCCATGTGTCAACCTCCCCTTCTATGCCTCTTTCTCTAAGGTATTACAGGCAACGCGTGTTGAAGGCGGGAGTGGGCATCACTCATTCTTTCTGAAAACTGTCCTTTTTTTGTATGCATTTCCATCTTATGAATGTCGTGTGGTCAATACTGCGGTTTTTCCATTTCTCTTGATATTTATAGAAGTGAAAAGATAAATTTCTTATTTATTCTTTACGTCGTTCAAGTGAATTTTTATAAAGCACAAACTGCAAAAGAAATTCTTCAAAGTATCCAGTTATGTGATAGAAACGCCACAAAAAAAAAATAATTATATTTTATTATGCCAATCGTAGCCAATCTTTCTAAAATTTTCGGTTGTGTACATAAACAATAAATCAATTGAAGTTCGGCACTAGAAAACTTTTCCTTTATGTATGCACTCAATTCAAACAAGTGCACCTGTGCATGAGTCGGGATTAAGTTCGTTCCCCGTAGCAGGTGATCGCAGGGGGATTGGTTCGCCTCATTGACTACAATTTTTCGCCCTGCTAGTTGTCCAGCCGTCACCCTAGCCACAGCTGACGGGGACCAAGCGACTTCTCTATATCAAATTGATTCCCTCTGCCTTATATACGTTGCAAAGCCCAATTTCGTTCGGGACTGCAATCGGAGAACAGAACTTTTCCTCTTTTGTTTCCAACTTATACAAATGAATTTTTTTTTTTTTTTTACTTTCTTCCGATCACATCTAGAAGTTTACCTTCAAAATTAATAAATTTCAACCTAAAAAAATTAATATTCTCAACTGTAGCAACTCTCCAATTCAGAAGTTCGAAACGTCACAGAATCTGTTTAGTACAGTACTTAGTTGGATAATTGATAAAAAGCGATAAAGGGATTCCTACGTTATCCCACTTACCTATAGTCTAGGAGTGTATAGCGACTTACACTCTTGCACTTTCGTTATTATACCGAATAAAACAGGAAGTAATTCGAATCTTCGGAAGTTTTGTGCATATAAATATACTCCAGTCAGAAGAAAACTCTCCCCTTTCTCTGCCACGCAAAGAAGATCGTTACAATTCTAAAAATAAAGAATATTTTTCTCCTTAATATAAAAGCATCTGCAGTCTTTAAGAGAGCAAAGCAGTACTGGCAACTACGTGACTATTTAACTCCGAAACAAATGTCTTCGTCCAGATGGTGTCAAAATGGATGTGTAAATCACCTCTAAAGGCGTTTCTTCGTCAAAACTTAACACAGAACTGTATTGGACCCAGCTGCAGGTGTCGGCAAATGGTGCATAGGAAAAAGTGGCAGAAAATTCCACGCTTTTTCTCGATAATTGTATACTCTCTCTCTCTCGCTCTTTTTGGCTTCTCATTTTTCATGTAAGTTCGGCTGTTTTTCTTTACATCGACGTTTCTTATTGGGTGTACTTTGGTAAGGAAAGATAAAAAGATAAAAGCTTCACTTTCGGATAGAGAAGGGTAAAAAGAAAGTAATTGCTATAATGAATTTGCGCTACTTAATGTCCCATTTTTTTTGGAGAGCGCGTTAGGAATGTTTCGGACGGTAAGAACATATTTTCAAATGCAAACTCTTAACTATAAAAGATTCAGACGTGATGTAGTGTAATTTAAAAGGACTCTTAAAGGAAAATCCGAAAAATATTCTGATAAAAGAAAAGAAAGAAAAAAAAAACTAAATATATTCATCTGCAATTTTGCTTGCATTAAGTAAGGTCGGAGATATATTCAATAATACCATTTCCATTACTCCTGGACTCGCTAAAGTGAGCTTACAACGAAAATCTACATAGTCCGTTATTCTAACATTCATTTTGAATCCGAAATTTACGCTCTCGATACTTTCCATTCTTTAATAATTTATTTCCATAAATTCGTGGAAAGAAAATACAGCGGATATAAAGTTGTATATCGCTTAAAACGGATTTTACGAGAATGTGGTTTTTTGGAAATAAACAGTCATAAACAGTCAAGTAAACAGTCAACAGTCAACAGCCGACTACTCAATTTGTAAAAATAATTATTAGTTTTTTTTTTTTAATTTTATTTTCCTGGTCATCGATAGGAAACAGTAAGGATGTATTTTCGGTGCGTGGCATGCAGAACGACTCATTACTTTAAAGAGATTTAGCAGGATATGAATAAATTAATAATTTACTATTTTATTCGAGTATTTATAAGCAAAGAAAATCTAAACTGTTAATTTTGCAGTCCCAATAACAGCTGACGCAACAATGACAAATACGAAGCACGCACTCACAGCTGGTAGATAACTAGAAGCATTTCAGAAAAATCGAGAAAGAAAAAAAAGAAAAAAAAACAGAGACTTAATGGACTACCTAATGACATCGTTATTTAAAACAGAAGACTTAAGAGCAGCTTCAAAGAGTAATGGAAAAGAAGCGGTTTTTCTCTTCATCCCACCTATTTTGTTTTCCCATTGTTTCTTTCTTAAATAGAAATACTCCATCCGAACTAAAAGAGATTTGAAAGAGCGTTGGAAAAACTCGCTTACTTTTCCAGTTCATTCCGTTTTGTCAAACGAGAGGATTATAAGTAATTTCTAGACGGCTTGATATTTGACATGAAGGCTTTGCTCCAAGGATTAAATATGCCTTTGGAGTGGTCAAGAGTACTATAAGCTGTGCAAGAGTGGTGAGTTGGGAAAGAAGTGCCTCGGTGGGTTGTTTGTTTAGTTCAATGTGGCTTGGTGTGAAGTGACTCAACGGGCTTTGCCTAAGCCTTTTGTGTGTACGACAGACTGGCTTCAATGGTAGGATACGAAGACGTAGACTTGTCCCGATAGAGTCTCTCTATTGTGCAGTAGTTGAATTGGTGACGACTGACTGAGATATCGACAAGGGTGTTGTAGTCTTTTGTTAGACTTACTGATCTGCAAATAAGTTTTTATTTTCTACTTTTTTTTATTCTCTTCTCTTTTCACTTAAGATTTGTTCCCCATTGAAATAAGAGTGTTGTACCTTATCCAAATATCCATTCAATTCTTTTCATCCGGTCTTGTATCTTATTTACATAAATATAACCTTACACCGAATCTTGTTTGCTCTGTCACAATTTGTACCTGTTTGTATGTATAATTCTGCTTTATTATAGTAATTTGTGTTTTGCCTTTCTTACTAATTCCATTCTTGTCGATGCCGAATAATACGTCGATCTGCTTTGTTGTGTTTTCGCCTAAAATCCATTACGCTGTGGGCTTTTCACGTAATATAAACATTGTTGGGGATTAAACCCTTCGAATTCGGTTATCTCCCATTTATTTCCCCTTAATAAGCCAAAATTAGCTTGTTGAACCCAAAATACGCCCGTCGAAATCGTCTTCTGTATAAATTACGTTTTAGTTCTTGCATTAATGAACTCCTTGTTAAGAGAACCTAAGGGAGTTCTTTTAAGAGGGAATTTATTAATGCAAGAACTAAAGCATATGATAACTCATCTAAATTTCCTTATTAGTGTTCTCTACAACAACTTATAAAAATAGATGCTATAAAATTAGAAAAGTAAAGACTACAAACAAAAAATTGGCATTTTATATAAAACTCGGAATTTTGTTTAGCTTTTGTTAATTGTATGACCTTCCTCGAAAACAATCTCTCTCTCTCTTTCATATCTTGTTGAGCTCAGAATAAGAGAATAGTTCGAATAGCCTCAGGTCTGTGCTCAATAATACTCGAAAATTTGGAATAGTTCGAACCAGTCGCAGGGTGATTCACAGTTTATTGTTCAGAGCGTCAACTGGCAAAGTGCACATTTCCAGTGTTGACATTGTACCTTGAGTCAACACTCAGTCCTACGACATCGTCAGTTGCCAGCGGCTCTCTGTAAACATCAGCCCTCTCTTACTAGACTGTTCCAACTTTATAGATTTCTATAACTGCACCCACTTGCCTAAGGTAGGCTAATTTCAATTTAATAGTTGTTTTTTTGTCTACTTACTGATTTTACTTATCGCTCTGCCACTGAATGTGAAGAGGATGTCGTTCTTCACTTTATGCTTTTAAAATGCGATCGACTATTGCTATTCAATCTCTCATTTTTCTTTCGGTATCTATCGGATGAATTTTATAAAATATCGATTTTTTACTCTTTTTCTTTACCGGTTTTGTATTCATATTTATCTGCTTTACATGTTAACCAACACTATTCACATAACTAGAATTTATTTCACGTCTAATTTCTTACTTACAATACAAAATAGCAGATTTCCAATGATATCAGTTTAAAAAAATAATAAAAAATTATAAATTTAACATATATAAAAAAGAAAAACTATATTTTTACTATTTAAATCTTCTTGATCGCATGTAGATTGCCTGATTATACAAGTTATCACTTTAAACTTAATCATTGTTTGTAGCCAACTTAATTTCGATTATATTTAAATATATAAATATGAAATAATTTTTTGCTGTAATTTTAAATGAATTTTATTTACTTATAAAGTACGTAAGCTCAATATTATTACACACACATATGAGTACATCAAGTTTAAGTCAAAATTACAAAAAAAGCACTTTTCGCAATTCTATATTAACTCCTGCATCCACTTTTTTTTAAAGTAAAAAATCGAATAAACTCAATATTATATAAAAATTTTTTAAAATAAAAAGTATAACATCTTTTTTTCTTTTTTTTTAAGAAAGAAAAAGGTATTATATTCTTCTACAAAAGAAGTGAAGTTTCTTTTGTAGGAAAAGTCGAAAAAAAAAGAATCCAGTCAACAAAACTCCTTACAGGATATTAAAAAAACGATTGAATCGAGTACCACGTTGAAAATGTCCAAGTACAAACTCCCAGCGTTTAGTTAAAAACGTCTGGTAAGCAACAGTAGAAAGACAGGATATTAGAAAAATCTGAAGTAAGCTTTCAGTAGCTGGATTTACTATGGGGCGCATGCTCAGCGCCTGGAAATTGTTTGCAGAAGATGAGCAGTCTGCACCTATACCAGAGGGTTGGTTGGAAACAGCCAGCAGTTACAATCAATTTTGTCAGGACCTATAGAAGCTTTTCCTTTCCGAACTTAGGCTGTATTTACATGTGAGTCGCTCGTTCGTTGGTCGAGAGCGAATCGACCAATGGATTTATAAACCCTCCCTTTCCATACCCAATTCTAATATTCCAATATTTTATCCCATGAAGTGAAGATTACTCTTTACGTGATAAAAATACTTCTGCTTTTAATTCTCTTCTACTTCATTAATTTCTTTTTAATTCTTATTTTTAATGTCCGAATCGATAGAAACTTTTGCATTGTTTTAGAATTTTCTAAAACAATTTCCAAAATTTCATATTTTAAAGGACTATTCTGAAGTGTTATCAAAGCCACTGAGTACCTAATAATGGGCGATTGCCCATAGCAAAATTCGAGTCACTGAAACAACACTGGCGGTCCTTGAAAATGTCCCCCATTCTATACAGCACGTAAGCGAATCTTGCCGACAACACGGCACCTACTTTATATATATATATACATATATCCTTCTATCGTGCAAATAAATTATAGTGCAAAACGTATACAAACAGCGCAAAACTGTACCTGTAATTGCCACCCGGTTAGTACGATTCTTTGCTATTTATAAAAACCCGTAATACCGTTTTGTAGAAAAATGATATTTTTTCAATCGTTCGATCTGTTGTTTCAGTGTTGCCACATAATTAAAAGTAAATTAATGTGGTTAATTTTGGCCGAGTGAATTTTTCTGCTTCTGTTTTTTTTTATTTTTTTATTTTTAAACTCGGTAAAGAAAAATAAATTCTATAATAAATAAAGAGAAATAATAAATAAATATATAAATATAACAAAAAATAATGCAATCAAGTAAAAAATTTAATCAAGTATTTTTTATTTATTTTTTGTTAAAATATAAATCGATAAAAAATCTTTTGTAATATATAATTCCCACGCTTTATCTTAACGTTATCTGATAGATAAGACACTGTTTACTTTATATATCTGCTAATAATTCGGCTACTGATATTTTTGAGATAAGAATTTTCGGCACTCTTCTCAATTATTCGAGTTTCGTCTGCGATCCCGACATTTTTAAATGAATAATTTAATCTTATTAAGCTCTGGCGCTTTAATGTTGAATTGTTAAAGTGCATTTTAAGTTAATGTTGTAATATATTCAGTTTAAATGATGCTAAAATGCTATAAAAACGAGATAAAGTAATATTCGAGATGATACGCAAAGTAACAGTAAATATACAAAATGTAAGATTGCCAAAATTTAAAAATTAATAAAATATAGGGTGTTAGCAGGAGAACCAAAGAAGCTATTTGGGAAGTACCTAGCGGTAGCTGAGAGCCACCCGGCATCAGCAGCTTCCCTCTTAGCCCTCCTCTGCTTATGTCTAGCCGCACCAGACAAACGCGTCTTCTGCGGACTAGATTCCCCCCCGGAGGCAGGAGTAACTCTAAGATTCCTCTCCATCACCCCACCAATCAGAGGAACATCAGTGACACCGACACCCTCCGATGAGGTACCAGTGCCACCACCCCCGAGATGAGGCAAAGAAGAAGATTCTCCAGTAGAAGTTTTTGCGACACTCTCCGATGAGGTACCAGTGCCACCACCCCCGAGATGAGGCAAAGAAGAAGATTCTCCAGTAGAAGAAATCTGTTTCCTCCATAAGATGTTTAGGTCAGTTAAGGGCCCTAACTGATCAAAAATGTCTTAAGTGTCTCTTTGAAGAGGATGAGTTCAAAGAGTTCTTATCATCATCACACATCTACACCCCCTAATAGTGTAATGTAGTTTATGAATAATCCTGGTAGGATTCTTTACTTTGAGAGAGAATCAAATGCAATCAGATCCCTACCCTTAAGAGCTCTCAACCTGGTCCACTGACTAGTAGGCTTTTCCTGATTGAGAAAATAACTTTTACCTCTCTGCTTTCCTCTTATAACCTACCATTGTAGTCCCTTGTAACTACCATTTATCATAGAGTTTCATCTCTCAAATACTCCAATCTATAAAATATTTTATTATCTTTGCTAAAAACTCACAGTCTTAATGCATTCTTGCTTGGGTTCTGATCTCTATAAATAATAGTTATTTATTAAAAGATAAAATAACTAAAAGTTGATCTAAATAGTCAGACAAGAGTGATAAGGGCTTACTTTAGTAGATCACATCTAGTGATCTGTTTTGTTCATCTTTCTGCTCCATCATTCAATAATATCTGATCAATGGATGGAGATTTTTCATTCTATGAATAAAGCTTTTATTTATGAATTGACAACAAAATAGCAATATAGTGTTGACTTATGTATTTTTCCCCCCCTTCGATAACAATACACACATTATTCCTTTATTCCATTTAAACACTCCATTGTAATTGTCTCCCTAATGAATGGGAGTAGAATTCACTCATATTTTCATCTGCATATTGTAAGAAATAACTAAAAGTTAACCTGTGTTTTCTGCTAATACCTTACAATAGTTCTAGATGGTTTCATTTCTTCTTAATACCACTAATACTATATGACCTTATATCTTTTATTATGATGTTCAATAATAATTGAACAAGATTCTCATTTTCTGGAGCAACTAGGGTTGCAGAGTCGGATGGTAAATGATCCGACTCCGACTCCACGTTTTAAAAACTATCCGACTCCCGAATCGAGGCAGTTTAAAAATTCAACTCTGACTCCATCCAAAAACTTCCAACTTTGCAACCCAAGACTGCAGAATCAGATGGCAAATGATCCAATTCAGATTCCACCTTTTAAAAAAAATCTGGATCCCTAAAATTTGTAAGGTCCGACTTCGACTCCCAACTCTGAGCAGTTTCTGACTCCATCCAAAAAACCTCCGACTCTGACTCTGCAACCCTGCAAGCAACCATCATTCCTATCCTTAAAACTAGAGAAGCCCTTTCTAATCTCGCTTCTTCTCACTGAATAGCCCTATTTTTAATAGTTAAAAAAGTTTTTGAAAAAATGATATAAAGCCAGATTGTGTTTTTACTGCATTCCAAGATTGTCATATTTGCACTTTGAATTTCTCAACTGATGAGATGTTAAAAATCTTATTTATTCTTTGATGCACAATTTTCACTGCTCAGGCATACAAATGTAGCTGGTATGTATGATTCTATTTATGATAAAATCCTGCTAGAGAAACTAGCCTATCTAAATTGCAGTTGAACCATTTGAAAATTGTGCATTGTTATAATTAAAGCATATTTTCATTTGATGATTCAAAGTAATGAAAAATGCAGTTTCTTTTCAAATAACTATAGAAATCATGAAAAAAATCTAGATTAACTATAAAATCTTTATTTCCTAGTTTGTTAATTTATTTTATAACATCACAATATAAAAATTTAATCAAAAATAATATATGCCATATTATAAACTAATTGTTGAATAATGACAAAAAAATAATGCATTTTCTAGAAAAATATGATTTACATAAAAATGACATAAAGCACAATAAAACAGGAAATTTCAGAAGACTAAACTTGTAAGAGGAATTTGGTCAATCTGAAATTTCCTATTGGAAATTTCAAATCCAAATATTAACATTTATGACAAAAATACTTCTATATACTGCTTAATTAGTTTAATCATCATAAAACATTGTTTTAAACAAACAACTGATGTTTCATTTATGAAAAAATAAATACAGTGTAATAATAGACTTATAATATGTATATATAAATTGAAAAAGTATTGGAAAATTAAAAATATAGAAAAAAGCTTTCAATTTTATTTTAAATATAATAATAATAGATTTTACTAGCTTAAATTGTATTTCAAACTATGATCAAAAATATCGTAATATAGACTATATATATTTTTATACAATTTTAGTTGTTCCAAGCCTATTAATAACATAATAACTAGTAATTTTCCATCATAAATACAATAATTATTTAATGACCAAATAAGGAATTAACCATAATTAACAGCTGTAATCTTCAAGTTATTATAATTTACTTACCTTTTATAAAAGTTAACAAAATAAAGATTATTGCATAAATATTTAAAAAATTATAATTTACAAAATTTTTATGATTAAATGTAAAGGATATCATCATAAATATGTTACTAAAAATTAAAATAATAACAACTTCTCCATTTTATTTGTTATTGCTATACTAACGCCATCTAGTTATTATTTCGGGAATTTTATAAAATGACCGAATTTTAAAATAATTTAAAGCGTTTGATAATGAATAATAAAAAAATAAATAAGAAATTAAACAAAAAGAAATATTCTCAAGTTAATTATAATTGGAGTAAAGGTCAACCAAATGGATAGAAACTGGTCATACTGCTCCTCAGCAGATAAAATGTAGTAGGGCAACTATTATTCTGACCACGACGCGTAAATTGGTAGTGCGTTACTTATAAAAAATTTTTTGATGAATAAATTTTTAAACTTAGTTTGAAGAGTTGAAGTAATAAATAAATATATATTTTAAACATTTATAACTGTTTTTAGATGATGGAATTTGATAAACTCCTAAATGTCATACACTTCAGAAAAAAGAAAGCCTAATTTAAGTCAAAATATGTTAAGATATTAATAATGCAGTACAGTATACTGTATCTCAGCAAGTGTATTTATAATAATAAGCCTCCTACAAATGTTACAATTTCTTTGTTGATAAAAACGCTATCACTATCCAAATTGAAAACAAGAATAAGATTACAATTTTTGTTTATTTGAAATCTGAAACGACTATTCGTGTTTCAGAAAGACTTGTCTAAAAAAATTATAAATTAATTACAAAAAGATTCTTCTTTCCAAAAATTCCTATAAATGCATTTTTTTTTTATTTCCCCCCTGATATACAAGTAAGCAATTCATGTAATTTCATCAGATCAAAAAACATAGATAAGATTTTATTTAGATATGTTAATGAGAATTAAAGCAATCAAAAATTTGATCAAGACATATTTTCCATTCAGTGAAAACTATTTATTAATTTTATAATTCTTAATAAATATTTAAAAACCAAAATTTTGTTAACGATTTGAAAGAATCTGAATATTTTTTAATTAAAATAATCTTTGAAAAATATTTTTCAAAAATGATTAAAAAATTACAGATTTGAATATCTTTTAAAAATATAATTAAGCAACTTCTATGTAAGAAAATATATAATCATCTTTGTCATCATCACGATTTCTATGGAAGCATGAAAAATATTTCCGAAGTTATTTAACTATCATTGTGTAATTTTTCATTATCATCAACTCCTTTTTATACTGTATATTTAAATCGTATATAAAAAGTATGATTCGATTATCTGGCATTTTATCTATGTCCAGCAGATTCTCTGTGATTATCTTATAAATTGAGAAATAAATTAATTACTGTACTAGATAATCTCTAAGCAAAGAAAGTACCTGACATTGTATTCCAAATAAGCATATAAATCTTTAATGAATCAGTCTGTAATTAAAAACCTACATGCCTTTTTGTTTAGATGAGATTATTTTAAAACTAACGCCATTGATTTTGAGGCGATGAGAAAATTAGGAATCTATTATAGACTGACAAATATGTTGAAAAATGAAGATCAGCGCAGACTTTTCTTGAAAAATTGAAGAATGGATCCCGACTCAATATTGAATTCATCAAATAGCTATTGTTCTCCCAGGCAGGCTTTCTTGTTTAGCATTTCTTGATAACTGTAAATTGATTAAAACTGAAGTAAAAAACAGATGGTGGCATTTGATCTAATAAAATACAGTCAGTATAAAATAGCCATTTTTTATATGCTATAAAGAAATATAACATATAAAGAAATGGCTATTTTATATTCTATATTTCTTGGGATTGCACTTTTGGGATATAGTAATTTTGCATTTTATTTAATACGAAAAGATTTATTTTCCACGCATTGTTTAAATTTTTTTATTTAAAAAAATAAAATATTTTGAATAGTTTTAATTTCAGAATTTCAAAATTTTTGAATGTTATTTTCTCACAGAAATACTTTGTACAGTATAGTACAGTACTGTACACTATTTATGTCTTGAATCGATCGTTCTAGCAAGACTCTTCTTATTCGGAAAACTATTTCTAAATATTTTAATTAAAAAATATTATTTTTTCGATTTATTGATTGTTATTCCATACATTATGAATACATCAATTAGTTAGTTGAAGATGATTTAAAACCTGCGATTCAATACAGTGGGTGATCGGTTAACGAACAGTTCGGATAACGAACAAATCGGATAACGAACACTTTTTTGAAAGATTTTTATGTTCGGTTAACGAACACATGTTCGGATAACGAACACTTCACAGAACAAAC
>AYEL01054655.1:0-18352 GCA_000484575.1 Olivierus martensii
ATAATAGATAGAAAATGCAAGACTATGTATGTATATATTATTGTTATTACTTATAAATAAACATAAATAAAAAATTATATAATTTCTTACTATGTTTTTTTGGGTCTCCGGAACGAATTAATCAAATTCCCATTAAAACTTATGGTAAATCGATCATCGATTTACCATAGGATCGATTTACACATGTTCGGATATCGAACAATTCGGATAACGAACATTTTCTTTGAACGGATTATGTTCGTTAACCGATCACCCACTGTATTCTAAAACTTTAAACACATGAAAGTAGGAAATACTGAGCATCTAAAGCAGAGCTATCCAAAAGGCGGCCCGCCAAGCCATTTTGTGCGGCCCGCGAGACTTTCAGGATTTGTGATATAATATTACTTTTTAATGTTTTTTTCCACTTATATTTATTACTTTTTTTTAAGAGATTAATAAAAAGAATCCTAATATTGAATTATATTAACTCAACTAATTAATTTTTCTTAAGTATTAGTAATATTTAATGATCAACAAGCTATCAATGACATCACATTTTTATATAACTTTCAATCACTTCAATTTTAGTTTAGCTATTTCAGTTTATAGTTTTGAATTGTGATTGTATTTTAATTATTTTTTAGTTTCTAACACACACCATTCCAGTGATTGTGTGACTGTTGTTGTGAGATTCTGTTTTAATTTTATTTTACGTTTTAATTTAATTTTATTTTTATTTTACCACAAGTTTGTTGCATTTGTGAAATGAGTGAGAAAAAACTTAAAATAGAAAATGAAAATCGAGTATATTAGTAGCGGTGGGAAAATGACTTTTTCATAACAAATCACATGGGTAAACTGCTGTATTTAACGAATGCTTTCCTAACTTTTGTGATTTTGGTCGGAAAGTAATATCAAAAGTAATACCAGGTCAAGAGAATACAAGGAATGGGGCAAAGTTTTGCAGCCATATTTGCGTAGAAAAGTGACTGTTTCTGCAGTTCGGCATGAGAAAGCATTGTCAGCTAGTAGCAACACACCTTTTGACAACAAACAATGTCTTTTCTCTTTAACTTGTTATAACGTTTGTAGCAAGTTCCTTTAATATAAGATACCCTGTTATGTATTCCCCTGTTATTGTCAATCTTTTTTTAGTAATCTGTCAATATAATACCTCGGATGTTCCAAAATCCAGACAACGTGCTCTTGCTGGACGCCTTCTCTTGGGTCATAATATAGGCTAGTGCGACCATATTTGAATTCTCGTTTCCATTATTTCACGTTCTCATACGATGGACATTCCTCGCCATACACAGCTGATATATCTTTGCGGATTGTTTGTGCAATTTTCCCTTGAAGATGAAGAAACCGCATCATGGTTCGATATTCAATTTTTTCCAGCATGACACCTTCTACTATTACGCTTCTAATTCTGGTTAATCAGGACATATCAAAACAAAAAACTTATATATTATTAAGACAAGTATTTATCATTGTTTATAATTACAAATCTATAGCAGACATACAACTTGGTGAGGGTAAGAACTTTTTGGCCTCCTTCGTATAATGACGAAAGAAACATTAATACAATGCAAGTTTTTTTCATATTTGTAATACATACAATCAACCATGCTCATCTTTAGTACTGAAGACTGATCTCCCAAATTGAAAAGTAGCTGCTATATTCCCAGTATTTTCAAATGAATTTTTTGACTAAATATTAAATGAGTTACCCACTAATATTTTATTTACTGCTTATTATTTATTGCTTTATTTGCTGTCTTCTTTTGTTTCTCAGTATAACATTTTCCAATTTTTATGTATTATACTTTCGCGACATCTGCAAATAGAAACAAAATTGCATTATATTAAACATTATTCAAATAACTTCACTTAGAATAATAAATCGATTTGTGCAAAATTACAGCATTTACCACTTCTCAATAAATAAGTGGTATTAAAAATATATTGTGTGAAGATAAAATTTAAATATATAAGTGCAATATATTATATATAAGTAAGGAGTAATAAAGGTCTTACTAAAGGCTGCATGCCTACTCCTATATAGGGATCTGTAGAGAATTGGAGAAAATTTAGCAATGCTAGACTTGGACTCCGTAATAAATTTTTTAAAAAGTGGATTAGATTCGATCCTGGACATACAGATGAAAAGCGAAAGTGTTTCCATGCGACCAATCCTATCATTTCTTCACAACATTAGTTGTAAAACATAATGAATAGAAAATTTTCATTAATCCTGTGAATCTTGAATTATAATGACGTCGTATTTTCATACTATGTTTAATCTCCAGGTTTCTACTTAGTGCTTACAATAATTTTTTGTGGAACACATTAGTTTCAAAATACATAATCATTGCGCAGTATTCGCTTACTTTTGAATAGCTCTTTATCTCTCTAAAAGAGATTACATATTTTGGAATTAAAAAATGTTTTCGATCTGTTTATTAGTTAGTTAATTTTAGTTAAGTCGCCATTTCGCACATTTGATATATTACATCTGGCGGCGGCTAGTTTTAATGCCCACTTTTAGTCACTACATGAAATATATCTGGCTGGCTAATATCCATGGTGATGTCAATTGGACGAATAATTTCAATTGGGTTTTTCAATATTGTCAATTGGGTTTAAGGATCCGGGCGCGGACCTTCTGAAAAAATGGCACCAGAATTGAATCCGGATTCTCCAAGATGTTAAGCGAATGCTTTATTATCTTGGAGGATCCAGACAGAGCCAGCGAAGGGTGGTGCGCACGATGCGATCGCACAAGACCCCGCGATTCTGCACGATCCAACTTTTGTTCAAAACTATTTTTTGTTGTGATCTGGTAAGGGCTTGTAGTTGTTATTTTTAAGGAAATCGTAGGATTCTAGAATTCTTGTTCTCAACAGAAGACATTCTATCAACCATTCTGCGTTATTAAAAGGCCCCGCACAACAACTTTGCACCGGCCCTTCTTTTTCTCGGGCTAGCCTTGGATCCAGATTATACAGTACATATTGTAATAACCAATTATATATTTAAATAATAAATTTTAAAATATCTCCAATGTAAGTTAATTCACGTATAAAAAAGCATCCCAACATAGAATTAATCAACTATTTTTGAATGAGGATATGAGATGAGGAAATATGGACTGATTGTGGGGAAGTGAGCATTTATACTATACTTTATTTATTTATAAAATTAATAAAAATTCACTAAATAATAAAATAAAATATTTAAATAGCTATTTTGTATATTTCAAAAAAAAACATCAAATGATCCCGCTATGTATAAATGATTAATGATATTAGGGAGTTTTCGCACAGCTATGTCTCGGCTAAACGAGAAAATCGTATCGTTTCGGAAAATTATCGGTAGTCTCTTCAACAACTCAAAGTTAGTTCCAACCGCCGACACTAGATGGTCTATTATCGTAAATTCTCTCTATTCCCATAAATTCTATTCTCGTAAATTATTTATATTCTATCCTCTATTATCTCTAATAAAGATAATCTGTTATATTAAACCGCTGACGGCGAATTTTAATATTCTGGGTTGCATCGGCTCGTCCCGAAAACACAACGATAAAAGACTGTTTTTATTGGTCATGATACGGCCGACACAGCAACGATACTACTCATAACTTCGCGCATGCGCAGACCATGAACTTTATCGGTCGGAGCTGAGTCGTAGTTATGCGGAAACTATTAAAAATTGTAGCATCAAAGTCATCTTTATCAATATAGCGACACTGATGAATTCCATAAAAATCCAACGATATATTCAAAACTTATAGCGATACTGTAACATTTTTATAAACCTAGAAAACAAACGATTGTAAGCTTAAAAAATAAATGAAATTTATTTTAAATAGATTTGAAGACTTAAAAATTAAAATTCTGCAGTTGAATAATCTTTTATCAGTTTATTAATTTTAAAAAAAAGTTTTAAAAGAATGCCGCGCTAGTACTGAAAGTAAATTCATAAATAATTCCATCATCCTTCTCATCATTATAGTCTTGTTTAGCTTACAATAGAGTTTGAAGGAATAAATTAATTCTCAGCAAAAATCGAATCTAGAATATAAACCGAAAGTGTTCAAGTTTAAATTCTGTAAAGCTTTGACTAAATTAATTCATTAAAATTAAATATACTTATCAGCTGACAGCAATAATTTAAATTTATTCCTACGGATATAAATTAGACTAGGAGAGTATTGTAAGCTAGAGATAAGATATTGAAATCTTAGGGAAAATTCAGATTCCTCAAAAAATATTTCAGGTACAGTATAAATTGTTAGATTTATTCCTGATTTCTCATATGTGAAAATGAACTTTTTCTCTTGACAATTAAAGAAAAAAGTTTTAATTAAAATAATCCTTTTATTAATGGAAATAGATTTTTCACATTAAGGTCTCGTAAATGCAGAATTATTTCATTCAGCATTTTGGAAGTTTAATCAGAAATTTAGTTTAAAAATTTAGTTTAAAAATTTAGTTTTAGTTTCTGCCAGTGTCAAATTATAACTAGAGTTCGATTATGTTTAAAATATAATCAAATTTTCTAAAATAATTAGATGATAAAATTTTGTATAAATTAAGCTTATAGAAATAAAGATTGCTTTAGATTTCAAAATTTAAAACTAATTAAAACAACATAAACATAGATTGTACTAATTATTTATTCTAATAAGGCAGTTGCATGACTAATTTATTTTTATGAACTTACTGAGATAGTTATTAAAAGTTGCGATTTATTAGAGAAAGGTTATTATTATTTTTATTTTAAAAAATCACGTAATTTTTTAATTAAATTTCACAATTAAAAAATTGATATATTTGAATATTATTTTAATAAAACGTCATTAAGAATACCTTTTATTATAGTAATTATTATTAATTATTTTTTACTTTTATCATTAAAAGCTGAAAAAATAGAAAATCATTCATAATATCAATCAACATTAGCATACATAAATTTCCCTTCAAAAGATGCACCCGTTGATTACAAAATTAAGTACGATACAGTACGATAATTCGTTCTTACATCAAAGGAAGTTTCATTCTTCTGGAATGTATATTATTGATTAAAATTCCTTTAGCATAAATTCTAAAAAAAAATAAACAAATATCAATAACAAAAGATGAAATCTAAACTTATAAAAAATGAAACAGTAAAATGAAAAATAGGGCATTCAACAATGCATTCATGTTAAATCATCTCAAAGAATAGACAAACAGGAAATGGATTGACAGAAAAAATTAAGCAAGGTCACTTACAAAATAATGTCATATAATTAAACAAATCGCAAAACAAAGTGAATTTTTATTATAATAGAAATTATAAAAGTCATTTAATGTGACATTGACTTTTTTTTTAATTAAAGCATTACTTTTCTTGGATTTGCAATTAATATAATTAAAGTTAAAAATTTGTTAATGATTGATCGCATCTATATTTTGAGTGGATTATATTCCATAATGAGGAACAAATGAATCATATTCTCAAATTAGAATAACTGAATGAATTACAGATTGTAACGCAATATTATGCTAATGTACAGGATTACAGCCTACATTAAATGAAATTTAGATAACATTAATATATCAATATAAAATGTACCAGGAAAAGCAAATACATTCCATGTTAATACATTAGAATAATATTTATTGATACAAAATACACTGGAAAACAAAAATGTAACAATATAATTCTCGTGATTATATTATTTAGGTTTGATTATGATATTATATAAGAAAATATATAGCATTATAATCATACCTAAATAATATAATCACGAGAATTCATCTTCATTATTCTGTTAATGCATTTATGCTCCTATAACATGATCTCTGCGCGAGTAATATTCTTGAATTGCTACACCATGTATTTTATTTTTATCAAATATATTATTTAAAGTTTTATTTCTTTATTATTATTGATATTTTATAGATATCACATATAAATTCCGCAAATATCAATTTATATGAAATATATATATATTATATACAACTTCTTGAATGTGCATCTTAACATAGTTATCGATTTTCTCATACCTCTGTATATTATTATGATTGATATGAAGGCAATGACTATTAAGTTCATTTAACTGTGATTAGGTACAAATTTCATGTATTCAGTAGATATATAAAATATTTATATATTCAAAGAATAAATAATAATCTATAAAAAAAAACAAAAATTGTATAAATTTTCATGGATCAAATCAGATATGATTCACTAGTCAGTTTAATTGCTATATGATATAAGTTTGATTGACTGCTCTGATTTCTACTGTTATCTAAAAATCCTCCTGTTATTTTTAGCCCCTTAATGTTCTCTTTGAATAAAAACAGATTCAACTTTTGATTCATCAACAAAAAACTGAAAAATTTGAGCTCGATCCTAGCTATATTTAAATTTGATTTTATTCCTGTTTTTGAATTTTTTTATTATATATATTTTCGGAAATCAAACAGTGATATTTAAAAAAAATAGCTAGATGGATCCCTGAAATTTATACTGAATTTTATCATTAAAATTTATTGATACTATTGGTACAATAGCATAAAATCAGTAGAGTGATCCAGATTCAGATCAGTGTTCGAAGAAAATCGGATTTAGAAAAAAGATAATTTGATCCTGACTTTTAATTAAAATTAAAGCTTATTACAATTTATTTTCGGACTTAATAAAGACAAATTTGAAACGTATTAACAATTAAAACTCGACTAAAACAAGAGGAAGTGACGTAAGTTGTAAACTACAATGGGGAAGTCGCGACATCTCTTCCCTTCTCACAAGATTAAACTCTAATCCCACATCTACAAAGGGCCACATCCGGGTACCATGCAAATTCATTCAAATCCGACACAACTGAGTAATGGTGATTTTAATAAAAGTTTCACAACACACCAGTCCGTCCTTGAAGCATCTAGCTTTAGTCGGAACATAGGTCGGCTTTCGTCCGCGTTCTCGTTAATTGAAATTGATGGCCACCCCGTCGTACAGAGTGACAGCTTGAATAGGGATAAATGCCAAGCTCCAGTTAGCCCTGAACTGTAGGGATGCAATATAGCTGCACACTTTAGCTGTCGTTATTGGATTTCCCAGCGCACAAGACTCTGCAGACTGGGTTGGAAAAGGAGAAAGTGTTCCTGGAATCTGAACTATTTTCCGGACCCGGGGATTTATGGAGGAGGTAGAACCTCCCCCTCCTCTCTCTCTCTCTCTCTCTTCTCTGTATGTGTGCACTAGCTCTTGCGCGACACGTGCTGCAAACCCTCTTGTCTCGGCGGGGAGACTAGAAAAGGCCACACGCTCTTGTCGATAGGCGATCGTGTGGTCCTACTACAGATTCGGTTTTTTCCTCCCTCTCTCTCTCTCTCTCTCTCTCTCTCTTGCATCTTCTCCCTGTTTGTCTGCGCCATCGTTTCCTGCTAGCTTCATTATTTTGCACAACAGTTATTGGAATTATTCTGGACTGTGAACGCTAAGTATTCAATCATTGTCAACTGCCTACTGTCGTGACAATAGAGAACGTCATCCAAAAAACATGAGTTACTGAAAGATTTTTAGTTTTTCTTTTTTATATTTTTTTTTACTTCTGTAGCGACTTCTGAATGAATGAGTGTATTGTATTGGATACAGCCCTGGTATTAGTTTTTTGGTAGACTTGTCTGATAAATTGTCTTGAATTGAGGGAATTAAAACTTTTAACTTTGTATTGCAGTTGTTTGTTCTCTCATAGCGTGTCGTTTGCTTCCTGTATTTTCTTTTATAACTTTTTACTAATGTTTCTTTTTCTTCTTTCCTTAATTTTTTTATGTTATTTTAAAAGGATTTTACGAAATTTCTTTTCAATCTTTTATTTTTTTAACAGATAAATAAACAGAAGCTCTATTTCTCTTTCTTCTCTCCCCTGTAAATCTCTCTTCTCTATGCATATCTATAATATTGCAGAGAAGCTAGCAATTAGGGGCCAATACCCGTTAAGTTATTTCGACATGAATTTATGGACTTTTTTAAAATTTACATGCAAAAAATGTACACAAGACTATCAGATAAAATCAAAATATGAGTATTTTACCGCATCGGACTACTTATAATCGCCACAAATAGAAACATTATCGGATATTAGTAAGACAGGAGAAAATCACGACTACCGATCAAAATATTGCAGAAATTCGCTTCCATCAACCTCAACCAATATCCATTACTTCCAGTTCTATCGCCACACACACTAAATTCACTCTGAATAAGTCTATAACTCTTACCAAACACATTTATCTAAGTAGAGAAAGTAAAAACTGTATAGTCGAACGAGCATGCGACTGACTCACCATCGGCTATTTTAATGAGTGCGGTATCGGGTAATATTTCCCATAACAAAATTGAAATTAGGCGTAAAGTAAGCCAGTTTAACATTTCAAATGCTTAATTCGACAACCATCAAAATTGAATACATTAAAATAAGTTCCACCGCACAACATAATCGCCTTAAGATGAAGTAGACGTAGGCCTATTGTCTGCCACTACAGTTTCCTTTATTTGCTTTGCTAGTTCGGTTCTCCTTTAACATCTAGAGAAGAAATGGTTATAGAAAAAATACTGAGGCAACAAATGCGGCCTTTGTTACATTCATAATGAATTCGACTACTGCTTTGTAGCCTGTTCAAGGAATCAATTATTTTTGGGCATCGACTGTGATTAACAATCTAAAAAAGTTCGCTCACTCTTTGTTACAGAAGATTTTAATAGTTTTTTAATCATGTGATGCAATATTACTTAAGATATAAATGCAAACAGACTTGAAGGCATTACGGGTTTAAGAACTATACATGATATGCCTTTTATATTGTCATTTTTCACAGAATTTTTTTTTATTATTATTTTTTGCATTTCTAGGTTGTACGCTGTGAAATGTACTGGATGTATTCAACCGATAGCAGCCAGCGAACTAGTTATGAGGGCTTTAGACCACGTGTATCATTTAGCATGTTTTGTGTGCGTCGGATGCAGTAGGCAGTTACAAAAAGGAGATCAGTTTGTTATAAGGAACGGAAGACTCTACTGTAGACCGGATTTCGAAAAAGAGATGGCAGTTATGCAAATTGTCTCAAGAGGTAGTGATTGTTATGATGATGATATTGTCGGTAAATAAATTCATAGTTGTTATAAACTGTAAAGCGTTTAACTATTAGACGAAACGAGATGTTAATTGTATATTTAGTTTACTATTAAACATATGGAGTACGATTATTAATCATTTATGGTAACTATTACGTTTGACTTGCAGGTGATAATGGACAATTGACTGGACCACAACAACAGCATAACGGACAGCAAAGACAAGATGGCCGACGGGGTCCAAAAAGGCCACGTACTATACTGACCACGGCTCAGAGGAGGGCATTTAAAGCTTCCTTCGAAATAAGCCAAAAACCTTGTCGGAAGGTGAATATTCTTTAAAGATTTTTAACTTTAAACTTATTTTTTTCTGCGTTTTATCACTCAAAATATCTATAACTAACTAACTGGAATAATCGCCAATAAAATAGACATATTCTTATTTAATTAATTAACCGTAATAATTTTTTTCATAATTATTGATCGGATTTTTGTATGAACGTTTAAACACATGTATAGGTAAGAGAATCGCTGGCGAAAGAGACTGGCCTTAGTGTTCGAATTGTTCAAGTTTGGTTCCAGAATCAACGAGCGAAGGTAATTAAATTTTTGAGTTTATAAACTATCACGCTAAAACGGGTTTCCAGTTTAAGTTCAATAAATGCTAACCTTACAGCTAAAAAAGCTTCAACGGAAACAGCAGCAGTTACAACAGCAAAATCAAAAACAAGCAGATAGCAATCAGACTAACGGAGGAGGAAACGAAATAACAAATAACGGCAAAGATTCAAAAAAGAGCGAAGATCTTAATCACAGCGATGCTGCTGATTACAGTAAGCATTTTTTAGATAATTCTTATATTATTAAATTATCGATATTTCTTTAATGATCTTCTCTTACAGCTCCTCCATATTCGAGGTTGGCAGCAGGAACAGATCCTTCGCCCGATTCTTCCCAATTTCCTCTAGCGCCTGTGCCCTATCCTGGACATGGACCAGATAGTAAGTATTTCTGTTAATTCTTATTAGAATTTGCATCGCTCTTCTTAATAATCGATCCCATTTATATAAATGGTTAAAAAAATATATTCCGTAATATTGGTTGTTTAATAAAGTTCGATACGGAATTTATTTAGGATTAAATCTATAATTTACACGCGAATATTTAGCAAAACACGTCAAAGATAAACAGATTAAATGTAGCCTAAAGCATACTTATTAGAAATTAGTTACCAGGCCTTTAATTTTCGTTCTATAGAATTCGCCTATAAATGTAAAGTCGCAAAACTTACGTGGCTTCATTCAAATTAGGATTAACTTAATGTAAAGTGTGATATTGGAAGATTCTCTTATTGAATATTGGAGCCTGTTATTATTTTATCAAATTAAAACTGAAATAAAAAAGGATTTCGTTTATTTAAAAAGTTCTTCGGAAATTTAATCTGGTTTAATATCCATTTTTTATTTTGATTTTATCAGTTATTCGGCGCTATAATATATATATATAATTTATAATGGCATAATATCGAAGTTTCATTAAAATCGGATCGCATCAAAGCTTCCAAGCTGCAAATCTTGGAAGACTGTCTGTCCAGCGACTGTTCTGAATTGGTGAGAATTTGAATAGGACGATACTATGTGTACAGATATTTTGGTTAGAAAATTTCAATATAGACTCACCTCTTTGAAGTGTGGATCGAGTTCTATAACAGATTTCTGTGCAAATTGTTTGGAAAACTTCAGGCCTGTGATGGAAAAGAATCAATAATTTAGAAGCAAAATTTTATGATTAACTTTATAATAATAAATAATAATTATTTTTTATTAATTAATACAAATATTTGATATGCAATGCTGTTTGTTCAGTGCATATGTTTGACACTGGCATGCTTTTTTGTTCGTAGGTCAGTTCTATTCGGCGAGTCATACGGAAACAGCAGCATACATGAAGACAGAACTAAGTATGGACAGTGAGAGTAGTCTGGGTGGTCTAGAAGATGTTTTGATAGACCAAGGACAAACACCTCAACTGAACGACTCCGGACACATATTTAACGCATCTATGAACCCAATAGACAAACTTTACTCCATGCAAACGTCCTATTTTAGCTCTAATGAGTGTGAGTGCCTTGGTGCTACTAATTAAATGGAAGAGATTTAGATATGAACGACGTTAAATCTGATTTGGAGGACTGTGTGACAACGGGAAGACACACCTGTTTAAAAAGTCCACTGAAACTCCATAAAAGAGACAGACAGAGAGAAAGAGAGAGAGAGAGAGAGACTATATCCCGTGTAGGAGCCTAATAGAGTTCTATGGAACCGTCTGTTTAGCGGTATTACATAGATTGAACAGGACCGATGACGCACATTCGTTTGATTTGAAGCACTTATGATTTCATTTTGTGTGTTAATTTTTTTCTGTGAGGTGTTAACGGATACCTCGCCATTTGGTTTCGATTTTTTTTTGTGTGGGAGTTGAATAAATTATTCACTTGCCCTAATTTCTTGTGTTGGTGTTAATGACGGAATGCCAATCACGCTGGGATCCGCAAAATGGATTACAAGAACGGAAAAAGAAAAAAAAAAACGAAAATGTTATCGTTATCTACGCGAAAAATATTCTGCCCGGGATTTTTCCAGTAGTAAAACAAGCTAATACTCAATGGAAATATTATATGGACAACAGAAGCGTTAACTGTCTATATTTATACAATTGCACCACGACAGGTGGTGCTGATGGAAATCTGATTGGTCTTGTATAGATTTACTTACTTTATTATACTGCTAGATTTACTTGGTGTTTTCTAGTAAGTTAATCGGTTATCCTTCCTGTTTGTATAAACACAAAATATTGTAAAAAAAAAATTAATTATATTTTCTGGAAACAGCTTTACGAATGCGGGATTAATGACGATATCTTTGTTCTTTTCTTCAATTACTGTATCCACATAGAGAGAGATAGACAATAGCGTCCACGCTACGGGGTCTTGGTGGGGGATTAACCTTAGGGTCTTGACCCGGATATTGCTAGCATTATTTAACTCCGAACGACAGTGCCTTCTATCAGAAGCGGGATGACCGGAAATAGGGGTAACGTCACCGTCGGGGTTACTGAAACGAGGTCAGAATTTCTTGTCGAATTTCGTGCGATTTAATATGGGGAAGTAAAAATTACCAATTTCGAAAACAACACAAAAGTTTAAGGTTACAAATGAAACAGTTGTAAAAATCTTGGTGAAAGTGTTGCCACACTTGTTACACCCAAAACAGCCAAGTCCACTTCTGTATCTATTCCACGTATTATTGGCAGTGCATGTCTGATCCAACACCACCCTTGTGTCACTTCATCTATTCTACCAAACTGAAAGCTGTTGCCATTTCCACGTACACAAACTAGCCAATCACACAGCTTCAAGCTGACAGAAACCGGCTAGGCAACATGTGCACTGCAATAAGCCATATCGCTTCAATGGATATTGCTCTGTCGCTCGTGAAAACCTCCAGGGTACCCGGAGATATTAAAGGTTGGGATCTTATTGCTTACTGTTCGTTCAGACTGTCAGTAAGGCAAGATGGGAAAAACTTTTTTCTTCCTTTTTCCTTCCTAGAACTGCTTTTTTTTATCCTAGTAGTAGCTTGCGTCTCTTAAGTGCTATTACACCTTTCTCTTAACCGAACTAGTTGCTCAAAGTGGCTTGTTTTTACGGTGCACTTGAGGTCTCCTGGATGCACTTTTTGAAACTTTTTGTAGTGTGTTTTTATGATTTTTGTTACCTGGGTGATATTTTAGTTTCTCATTTCCCACCTGTTTTGTTCACGTCACAAAAGTGTCGTTCGTTGTCCCGGAGAGATAAATGACCAATAGTATAAAATCATCAACAATTGATTTTATAACAATCTTTTATTTTATTTCATTTAAAGGAAAAGAACATATTCTCGAAATTTTTCGCATTATTCATTCAGATATTGAATATTTAAAAAAAAGAAAAAATAATAATTAATTGTTTTAATTTATGTAAGTTTTAAAAAATTCGATTTTTAACTTTACCGCGATTACGTCGAGATGTTTCACTGTTCGGTTTTCACGGTATTACAGTGAAACAAGCTTGTCAGTGACAATTAAAACTTCTAAAATGCGTACATAACGTTAACTAAAATTATTTCGATAAGCGAAAATATATTGGTCTCATGCACTTCGAGGAGCCGACTTAGTTCCACTTGTAATAAGAGGAGTATGTACCTATAAACAGTGGAGAGCAAAACCCAAAATTGAATGCTAAATACCTTTAATTATCTCACCCGATTTCACCCAAAAATTAGTCAAACGTTAAGATTAATCTGTTTGAATCTTCAACTATTATCTCACCTATTCCCAGACTAGTGTCAAGAGCTCTGTCAACAATAGAAGACACAAGCCACCTGCACTCGTTGTTCGAGTTTACACGTGATGAAAGTCGAACAGATTACATTCACGCACGTGCAAGCAGATGGTAATTCTTCTCCTTTATGTTAAACCCCCTCTAAGGAATATTTAACTTATTTTTTTTATTTAAATTACTCTTCGGAGCATTCGTGTATATTGTAAACAATGCTATAACCATTTTAATTATTATTATTATAAATAATATAAAATTAAAAAATAATAATAGAAATATATCTAAACCTTAAAGATATGTTAACTAATTATTATTATTTTAATTATTAAAATGATTGTTTTTCTTACTTTAAATGCTTATAGCGCGCTAATTTTAAAGTAAGAAAAACTAGGATTTTTTTAAAGAGAAATTATGAAATGTTTAAATAATTATATGGCACAAAAATAATTAAAATTAATAATATGAAATACATATTTTGCATTAACACTGCAACAAAATAATTTAAATAAAGAAAAATTTCATTATTTTCAAAAGATTTCAGCCAGTCATCATTATTATTAAAGGACTCTCCACTTACTTACTGGAAGGAAAAATTAATAGAAAATTTAAAATAGCCAATTTTTAAAGAATAAAATTTGTATAAGTGAAACAAACTTATTCGGAGAAGAAAAAAAGTAAAAGAGAGAGAGAAGTGAGAGCGACTTGATCTGTAGAAACTTTTAATTAATTTAATTTGAGCAATTAAAACAAGCAATTAAGAGATGCATGTATATAATTACTAAAAATTTAATTTCTTACAGTTGAATTATCACTAAACTCATTTTTATTTTTTTCTCACCTGATCAAAATGTTTCTAAATCTCACAAAACATTTCATTCATTCGTTTGCAATCAACAAAATTAAAATTTCTTAAATCCATCTAGAAGTGTTCACTCAACTGTAACCGGAAAAAATTAACTCGTAGTGCCATCTGTCGACGAAAATTCAAATATTTAATTATACACATATGCACATTAAAAAGGAAAAAAATATAATCTCGTATACAGAAACATTAATATTAACTTATAAAGCGCAATAATTTTAAAATTAATTTTTAATTTTTAAATACGCAATATTATTAACACTAATTAAATTATTAAAAAATTATATCTTATTAAAATAAATTAATAATAATAACATAAATGTAAATTTTCGATATAAGAATAAACTGCCATCTATCGATAAAATAGGAAAGCAATAAGTATAAAGTACTGTATACGTAAAATGCATTCAAACCGGCGAATAATAACTGACTGACTGACGAGTCAATATATGTCAACATGTTATGATGCACATTATTGATGCTACCACTGTTATTACTCTACTGTATAATCAGCAACGATGTAGGTAATCTATAAGTGCGCAACTGCAAGTAACTACAGCCATAAAGTTTTAGAAACAAGACCCCCCATAGTTTGAGTATGCACGGATAAGTTTTGGAAATTTTTCATTTATATTCAAATATTGATGCTTTAGTCTCCATAAATTTTCACTTTTGAATGTGTGGTTATATAGCTTTTATTTGAAAGTACACATATAAAGTTTAATATATCTATTTTCAGATATATGAAATTTTTTTTGACTGTTTGATAGTTTTAGGGGTATTTTTTTTATAGATATAAAGTTTGTTTTATTATCTATATTTTCTCTTTTATGTAGAGGAAAAAAAAACTCAAATAATATTAGTTAAATACATAAATAACAGATGGTAGCACTATCACTTATTTAGTGATTAGAAAGAAACACCTTCAATATTAAAAATAATCCTCTTAACTACAATAAAAGTAGTAAAAAAAATTATCATATTAATCTGTATTTCAATATAAATTATTTAAAGAGACAAAATAATAATAATAAAAGTTGTGAATTTATATTTATTCTATATGTTAACCTCAGACTTACAGGAGCAAATATAAATTTATATCTTTTATCAGTGAACATGTATTGATATGTTCCGTATACGTAAAATTAAAAATTAATTAATAAATAATTTTTACAAATTTTTGTAGAATTTATTTTTATCTTACATCCCAAAATTCTTACTTTGTGTATTAGTTATTAGTTTAGGGATTCTCCAAACTTTCGTTCATCTTGCAGATGTGTTTTCCACTTATAATTTTATCAGTGAACATGTATTGATATGTTCCGTATACGTTAAATTAAAAATTAATTAATAAATAATTTTAACAAATTTTTGTAGAATTTATTTTTATCTTGCATCCCAAAATTCTTACTTTGTGTATTATTTATTAGTTTAGGGATTCTCCAAACTTTCGTTCATCTTGCAGATGTGTTTTCCACTTATAATTTTATTAAATAAATTTTCTTATCATCATTTTAATTTTATGTCTTTATAATTAATAATTGTTCTCTTAATCGTTACAATAAACGATATATTGTTTTCGGATTATTTAAATGCTTTTCTAGAAAGGGCATTAAAATCATTTATTGATTTTGTATATTTAAATATACCTGTAAAATGCTTAACGTGGAGAATTTTTAGCATTTATCCGTATCGATGCAAACATGAAGTAAAATATTTCTCATCCAAGACTTTGTTTTTGGCAGTACAACTGAACAAATGTTACATTTATCTGTAAATTGAATAAAATTGCGATTAAAATTTATTTAATTCATTTTGGTGATATTGGATCTGCATATATTATTTTAAAATTAACTATATTTTTTAAAAAATTTAGAATTTAAAAATAATATATAACAGATATTATTTAAATTTAGAGAAATTCGGAAAGCGTATATTTTTCTCTAGCGATGTTTATTTGTCAAAAAGACTGTGCTTTTATTATTATTTTCGCATAGAAATTCCGCAGAAAATATACTAATCGTAAAAAAATTCGAGCTGAATTTATTAATCATCAAAAATTTTTAGTCTAATTTCGTGTTTCTCGTGTTATCAGGATTTGTAGACAAAAATACAATTGTGTTGATAAATCTGTTGTAGGCCTAAAAAACCAATATGTTTATAGTACGTGTGAATGAGAGTATGTTATATATGCTGATTTCCATTCGTATCTCGAGATACGATTAAAACTAAAACGATTTTGATCAAACTTTAAGATCTGTAGTATGATGTAAATGATATTAGCAAAGATATTTTCGGACATAAGTAACGGAAGTTATGCTTATTAATCTATGCAATTATTTATTGTATTTATTTTGAAAAGCTACACTTTGAATTTCATAAATAGTTTTAGAGTTTAATTGGATAAAAATATAAAAAAATTTATTTATAAAAGTTTATTTTCTATTTTATTTTTATTACGAATTTTGGAGTTTTAATCGTTCTTCTCTGATATTACAGAGATACGTAATGATGATTGGTATCATTAGAAAATAGCTTTATATATTCTCTACAAATAGTTCTAAAGAAGTTCTACCAAAAACTATAATTAATCTTTAAAAATAAACTTTTTGACTTTGAGAAACTCAAAAACTCATTTTGATTTTGAGAAATAAAAGTTGAATGATATAGCGAAATGATATAATAAAAAACAAAATGCTCTAATAAAACAAAAGTTCTGTTTTGTTTCTTTGTACTCCATGACTTCATTATATTCATTTTTGAATATAATAAAGTCATTCATTATATTAAAATTAAAAAAAAAATATGTACATATTCTTAATTTTTATATAATAAAACAAGTGTTTTCAAGTACTATACAGTAAACTAGAAAATTTTTAGAAGTCTGTGTTAATTTGTAAATTAAAAAATTTTCTTTTAACAAGTCTTATAATTTCATCAATAGATGGCGGAATGAGTAAATTCTTTATATTACAGTACTTTTAAGTATAATTTTATAACATATAAATAGGCGGCCGGATGGCCGAATAGTAACGCTGTTAGCCTGACACGCGGGAGGATCCGGGTCCGGTGTCTCCTGAAAAGTTTTTCGGGCTGCTGAGTCCGGCCCGACGATCCCCTTCTTTCACCATTCAGCCCCCCTCCACGAGTATGAGTGCAACCCATGGCAGTAACTGGCCCCGCCTCTTAGTAATCTCCCTCATTGGAAAGGGGCATAAAATAAATAAATAAAACTTAAATATTAATAAAATATTAAAATAAGTAAAAATTTTACGATTTATGAAATTTAAAAATATAAATACTTCAAAATATTTAACATGAAGTTTAAATATTAGTAACGCAACTAGAGATTGTAGTACAGTCGAACCTCTCTAAAGGCTGGTTTATAGTCCAACTGCAGCGACACGTTACGGTAGCTGCGTTCGAGCAGTTTCGTTTAATTTCAGCGTTTGGTGCCAGACTGTAACCATACAACTTCACAACGCTAGAAATAACAAACAACGTTCCCATCATTCTCAGTTTTACGCATGCTCCATAATTCTTTACGAAGATGGACACTTTTTCTGAACGAAATATATCGCTTATATTATTAAGGCTGGTTTATAGTCCAACTGCAGCGTGCCGTTTCAAGGTCGCTAGCAGTCGTTGGACATTCAACGTTAACGTCATGGTTTATATTCAAAATCACAGAGTATAATAACCAGAGAGGAAGGCTCCTATACTGTCTGTGGAAACTTTTTCTGATTCACGTGATTAGAATAAGCCAATTGAGTCACGGGAATTTGACGACCTGGGTTATCGGCGTTGGTGCATGCTAGCATCACATATAACGTCACTATCATGACATATAGGTGAGTCGTGAGATGATTGGATAAAATTCTAATACGAAATAAAAAGCGAAAATTTAGTCACATATAACGTCACTATCATGACATATAGGTGAGTCGTGGGATGATTGGATAAAATTCTAATACGAAATAAAAAGCGAAAATTTAATT